>WOXC01006340.1:0-140000 GCA_011680675.1 Gymnobelideus leadbeateri
AGGTTAATGGTAAACCCACTCCTGTGCTGCATACTGAAATATTTCCCAGTCTCCCTCTTTCCCTTGCTTCAGCCGGAGTCAATCATTTGCTGTCCCTAGTACACATCCCAAGCCTCTCCACCTCTGGGTCTTTGCTTATACTCTCCCTATGTCCAGAATCTGACCCTTCTCTCATCTCAGGGAGTGGTGGCGGAGTGTGTGTGTTTTTGTGTGTGTGCATGTGTGTCTGTGTGCGACATGCCTACAGTATGCCAAAAAGACTGAACAGTCCCTGCTCTCAAGGACCTTCCCTTTTATTGAAAGGGGATATGTAAAAGGAATTCTTTGGAGATCCCACTCATCCTTCAGGGTCCAGGTCAAACATATTCCCTGAAGTCTTTCTTGATTTTTGCTCTCCTTTCCCCATCTTACCCTGTCTAGAGTCAGAAATGATTACCCCTTCCTTTAACTTCACATAGCTAACTCTTTTTAACACCCTTCTTGTGGTAGGTGGCATAGTGGATAGAGCAGTGGGTCAGAAGTAACGAAGTCGGCTCAAGTTAAAATCTGACTTCAGACCTTACTAGCTGTGTGACCCTAAGCATGTCATTTTGCCTCTGTCTTTCTCAGTTTCCTTAACTGTAAAATGGGAATGATAATAGCATTTATCTCCCAGGGTTGTAGTTGTAGTGAGGCTCAAATGAGATGATATTTGTAAAGCACTTAGTATAGTGCTTGGCACACAGAAAGTGGTTGATAAATGTTTATTTCCTTCCTTATAATATTCGATTCCATCCCATAGTTATTATCTGTATTGCACATACATATACATGAACATCCCCTCTCCTCAATTATATACTTTGTGAGGACAGGCTTTATTGTTCTCTTTTCCAATATCATGCTTCACTAAAGCAAAGATCTAAGCAATAAGCTTTTGATAAGTGATTGTTACAAGAATGTCGATGGTGACCCAGTCTGTCAGGGTTTCCCATGAATCCCGTAGCTGTACGTTAGAGCAAAGCTTCCATACTTGGACTTTTTATTGTTGTTGATCTTTGTTGTGTCTGACTTTTTGTGACTCTTTTGGGGAGTTTTCTCCACAAAGATGCTGGAGTGGTTTGCCATTTCTTTCTCCAGCTCATTTTACAGATGAGGCAACTGAGGTAAGCAGGGTTAAGTGACTTGCCCAGGGTCACACAGCTAGTAAGCATCTGAGGCTGAATTTGAACTCAGGAAGATGAATCTTCATTATTTCAGGCCTGGCACTCTATCCACTATTCATTTTAGTACCCCTACTTGGTCAATAAGGGGATGCAACCCATGTCCTTGGCCTCTTTAGAATAGTACTGAGCTGTCCACAGAAGATTGTCCTTAAAATCGTTGTTAGCTTATTTATAGATTTTAAGCTCCTTGAGGACAGGGACAGCCTTTTTATTTTCCTTTGTGTTCTCATTGCTTCACAGGGCTGCATACTCAATTGGTGCCTAATAATTGTTGAATTGTTACAGTGCCTTTTCTCATATATTCTAATGGAACATTCTAGTTGATGGCATAAATTCATATAGTCCATATACCTGTAGGGCAGAGGTTCTTAGCCTGGGGCCTATGAACTTATTTCTGAAAATGTTTTAATAAATATGTTTCAATATAGGTGGTTTTCTTTGTAATCCTATGGGATTTATTTCTTCTAGAACATTCTGAAAAGGGGTTCATAGACTTCACCAGATTGCCAAAGGGGGTCCCTGACCTCCCCCAAAGTTTAAGAATGCTTGCTTTGGGGTCTCTTGGCTCAGTGTCTTTGGGCTGGCTAGACAGTTCCTGGGAGTCATTTCCTACTGCCTTTCCTTGTTAGAGGGGTGAGGTGGAAGAAATAGCACTGCCTTTAGCCACCTGGCCTGCCTCTTCCTGGATATGGGGCTTGATGCAGGGCAGAAGGAAGTTTGGGACTAGATTATCTTTAGAGTTCATCATTCTGAACAAGCATCTGGGGATAAATATGGGAATCTGGGTGGGTTGGCTCGGAAGTGTCTTTGATCTGCCTACTGTTAATGCTTTTCAGTTGAATGCCAGCAGAAGCAACCCCACCCTGGGCCAGAGAGATAACAGGCTGGGGCTTTTGCAAACGGGCCCCTTGATAGTGCCGGGTTTTATTGAGCTCTGATCAGAGCCCAATAGGATCTGAAGGCACCCCGGAAACATCAAACAGAGGAGAAGGCGTTGTCTTGTGCAAAGAATCCTGAGTCCTGTGTGCATGGACCTGTGTGTGCACAGGCCTATCTATCTGTTGGCACTTTATTCCACTGTGTTAAAGTCTATAGAGCAGAGATGCTTAGGTCTTGGAAATGACCTTGAGAAGTTATCTAGTCTAATTTTGCTACCTCTAGGTGAACCCATGCCAAAATCATCTTAGGTAAGGTTTTAATACTTTTAATAAGGACAGACATTTGGTATGTACATACATATACATATATATCTGTGAAAATATAACAGAACGATACAATGTGGTATATGATATGAGGAGTCTGTTAATAGAAAAATGACCTCAGAATTAAGAAGATCTGGGCGGCTTTAGTCCTGGTTCTGTGACCCTAAGCTTAAACTCTCAGTGCCCTAAGGCAGCTCTCTGAGACTATAAATTATAGAACAGATGCCAGTCTGCATTGGTAAAGGTACTCCCTATAATTATGAAATCAAAGGTCCAGTAAAATAATATTAATAAAATAATGAGAATAAGAGGAATAAACACATTTATGGAGCACCTAGTTTGTGGCATATTGGGTTAAATACTAGAGATACAGAGACTAAAATGAAACAATCCTTGCCTCCACAGAGTTTACATTCTTAGAGGAGAGACAACATATACATATATAGATTTATATAAAATGCATGGAAACTAGATACAAAGTAGTCTTGGAGAAGAAACTACAAGCAGCTAAGGGGACCAGGAACAGCCTTTCAGAAGGTGACATAAGCTGAATCATGAGCTTTTTGAAAGAAACCAGGGATTCTAAGATTCAAAGATAAAGAGGAAAGGCATTCCAGGCATGGGGTACAGCCAGTGCAAAGACCCACAGATGGGAAATAGTGTCATAGGTGAAAAACATTAAGGAGGCATGGATGTTTGGGCCATAGAATGTCTGGAGAAGAATAATATGTTAGAAGATCAGAAAAATAGGAAGGGGTCAGGTTGTGAAACTACTTTAAATGACGTTTATATTTGATCTTAGAGGTAATAGGGTGCCACTGGAGAGCAGTATGAGGTGGGCAGATCTGTATTTTAGGAAAGTCCATTCCATGAAGGATGGATTGGTGTGGGGAGAGACCAGAATCAGGGAGACCAGTTAGGAAGCTATAGCAGTTGAGCAGCATGAGGTGATGAAGACCAGAACTGAGGAGATAGCCTTGTGACTGGAGAGATAGGAATGTATATGAGAGGCGTTATGGGTAGAAACAACAGGATATGGCAATTGATTAGCTATGTGGAATGTGTGAGGCTGAGGAGTCAAGGGTGACAATGTGGTTGCAAACCTGGGTGACAGAAAAGATGGTAGTGCCTTTGACAGAAATAGGAAAATTCATATTCCCAAAGGGCTATAAAAATGTGGGTAACCTTTGCCCCAACAATATCACTGCTGGGTCTGTATCTCAAAGAGATTAATGAAAGAAAAAGGGAAAGAACCTATTTGTACAAAAATATTTATAGCAGCTCTTTGCGGTGGCAAAGAATTGAAAATTGAGGGGCTGCCCATCAATCAGGAACAGGAAAGTTCAGAAGAGGGATGGAGTGGGAGGAAAAGGGAATGAGTTCGGTTTTAGACATAATGAGCTTGATATTTCTGTATGACTATAGAACATCTAATGTGAAACATCTAGTAGGTAGTTGGTTATGTGGAGTGTGGGAATCTTGAGAGAGACTAAAGTTGGGACATAGATCTGAGAATCATCTGCATCGATATTAGAATTAAATCCATGGAGATTGACGAGGTCACTAAACAAGCAAGTATAGAGAAAAGAGAAGAGTGACTAGGTCAGAGCCCTACTGTGCACTTCCCCTTAGTAGGTGTGATAAACGGTCAAATGTAGGAAGAGAACCCAGAGAGGAGAGGTCATCCACGAAGAGAGGTCAACAATGTCCAGCGCTGCAGAGACATCAGAAAGGGTGAAAACTGAGAAAAGATCATAGCATTTGGCAATTAAGTGATTTCATGGTTAACGTTGAAGAGGGTCTTTCAGGGTAATAAGTTCAGTAAGGCAACAAGCATTTATCCAGAACTCCCTAAGTCTGGGGATTGAGCAAAAGGCAAAAATGTGGTCTCATAGTCAGTTAAAGATCTCATCTTCTGTTGAGGGAGGCAACCTACAAATCTCTCTCTGAAACATACCCATGCTCGTGTGCACACACACACGTGGGCACGTGTGTGTGTGTGTGTGTGTGTGTGTGTGTGTGTGTGTGTGTGTGTGTGTGTAGGTGGTAGCTAGGTCTTTGGATAGAGTGGTGGGCCTGGAGTCAGGAAGACCTGAATTCAAATTCAGCCTCAGACACTTGCTAGCTGTGTGATTTTAGGCAAGTCATTTAACCTCTGTTTGCCTTAAGCCAATGGAGAAGGAAATGGCAAACCACTCCAGTATCTTTGGCAAGAAAACCCCAAAGACAGTAATGACAGTAATGTTCTAGGGTCATGAATAAGTAGATGTGACTGAATTACAATAACACCCCCCCCACACACACACACACACGCAAGACAGATACAGTGTACATGGTAAGTAATATCAAAGACAAGGCAGTCACATTGAGGATGGGGCTTAGGTAGGATTTGAGCTGAGTATTGAAGGAAGTCGAAGAAGCCAGGAAGTCAAATTTAAGAGGAAAAGAAGAATGAGAGGGGAAATGGAGATAACAGGTAAAGATAGCTTTTTCAAGCAGAGAAAGAGAGGAAGGATATAGGACTATACTAAGTGGTACTCAAAGTAGGATCAGGACAGGATCTAGGATACACAGACACACACACACGAAGATATATATGTATATAAATACATATGTGCACATGTATGTAAATGTATATATGGGCATCTGCATACACACATTCGTGTAGATCGATATTGATATGATGCAAAATAACTGTCAGGTTTCCTAGTAGAAAGGGACAAGAAGCCTAGAGGACAGATAGAAGTGATGAGAACAAGCCTTTCAGAGAAGTGTCTGGTCTAGGAACTAGAATGTTCAGTTCAGTTCAGTACTTATGCAGTGCCTGCCCTGTGCCTGGTATTACTGCCTTATACAGAGGCAGTATAATGTAGGGGAGAGAGTGTTAGGGGTCATCTGAGAGGTCCAGATACAGGCATTAGGAAAATCTGAGGAGGCAGAATGAACTTTCAGTGTGGATTGGCGTGGGAAGAATCTGGATGTGCTTCATGGAGAAGGAGGCTATACCTGAGGTCAGTCTCAAAGGGAGAAGATTATGGCCAGAGAGGATGAGGAGGAGCCTGTTATACATTCAGACTTTTCTTGGGAGCACCGGAACCTACTAAACAGGAACAGGATCAAACTGAAAGCTGAGTGTGTGGGCTGTGGAGAAGAGTACCTACCTGATCACTAGAGTGTGTTGAGGGGAGAGGGGTGGCGGCCAGACATGTGTTTGCAGTGAAAGGGTTAGTGAGATAAATGGATAGGGGATGGGTCTGGGAGAGTGTTGTCTTTCCCCTCCCCCTCCCCTGCTGTTCCTCTTGGCTCTCCGTATTTCATCTAGACAGGCGAGCAGGCAGGATGCTGTGTGCTGTGTATTGGCCTCGAGAGACAGGAGCAGGGTAACACCACAACACAAACAGAACATCTGGAAGTTTTTTAAGGTTTCTTTTTTTAACACATTTGCAAAAGTCAGGACATTTGCACACAAGGTTTACTGGTTGGAGAGAGCCCAGGGGTTTTAGTCAAGTAGGAGGGATTTGGGGGTGTGTGGTGGGGACAGAGGAAAAGTTCAATGCCAGAGGCAAAAAATAATATAAGTTCTTCTAACAAACTTGTTTGCAGAAAGGAAACTGTCAAAAGTGACTAATGGCAGAAACAGGGAACAGCTCTAGTGATATAGCTGGGATTGAGGCCCTCCTAGGTTCTTTTCCTCTTAGGCCTCACTGGCATCGAACCACAACTGGGTGCTTTCTCTTTTGATCATTGAAATCAGCTGCTCTGAATGGAATCTGAAAGAATAGAAGGCCAGATTCTCTGAGAGAGGACGGGCTGCTCTTGGCATGCTCCCCACCCTCTTTCTGCCTTTAGATTGCTGGGAACATAGGAGCTGGGCATGGGAGACTTTGGGCTCTGGCCACATTGCTTAAAGACACATCCCCAAAGGACCCGTTTGTACAAAAATATTGATAGCAGCTCTTTTTGTGGTGGCAAAGGATTGGAAATCAAGGAGATGCCCATCAATTAGGGAATGGCTAAACAAGTTGTGGGATATGCATGTAATGGAATGCTACTGTGCTATAAGAAATGAGGAGCAGACGGACTTCACAATAACCTGGAGAGACGTATACAAACTGATGCTAAGTGAGGAGAACAGAACCAGGAGAACTTTGTACACAGTTATAGACACATGTATCTGTGATAACTAACTTTGATAGACTGGGCTCCTCTCAGCAATGCAAGGTTATAAGACAACTCCAAAAGACTCATGATGGAAAGGGATATCCTCATCCAGAGAAAGAACTAGAGAGTCTGAATGCAGATTGCAGCAAACTACTTGCTTTTATTCCCGTTTTATTTCTTTTTTTCTCATTGTTCACCCCACTGGTTATAATCCTTCTTTACAACTTGACTAATGTTTAAGGTGAAGGTATTTGTAGATCCTATATTTGATTGCAAGCTGCCATTGGTGGGGGGGAGGAGGGGAAAGAGGGAGGGGAAGAAAATTTGAAACTCGAGGGACTGTGGAACTGAATGTTGTAAACTAAAAGTAAATAAATAAATTTAAAAGGAAAAAAAAAGACACATCCCCTTTCCCTCAAGCCAGGATTGGGGATGGGGTGGTGGTATGGAGAGGTGGGTAAGGGGAAAGGTTAACTCCTGGGAGGAGGGGAGTCCTGGCCAGGCTCAGCTCTAGTCTGGTCCAGCCAAGACTATCAGAGCACCTTGTGTTTCCTCTTCCTTACCCCTCCTCTTAGTGTCAGACCAAGCTGATGACTTTGGCCAAGGGAAGCAGGGAAAAAACAAAAACAAAAAAACCCCAAAACTTGGCCCAGCATTGCAGTACCACATGCTGGAGATGGAAGAGGAAAGGGAAAAAAAGGCAGTCTCAGCAGGGGATTCACCAGGACCCCAAAATGTCCTCTGAAAGAGGACAGGACTTCATGCTGTCCAGACTTTCTCATTCCTTCTCCTTCTCCATCTGTTTGGTCATGAAATCCTAGCTTGTGCCTATTTTCATGGCTTCATTAAATATACGTGAAATTTTACCCAACCCAATAGAGCTTTATGGCAGGGAACAAGACCCATTTTCTGTGGTCAAAAGGCTTACTTGATTGGGAAGAGAAACCCTTCTTCCCATCTCTCCCTTGCCATTTGCCAAAGTACTTGCTTTATCCAGATTGTTCTTTGCATGGGGATGAACCTATTCTTACTTCTTCTTGGTATCTAACTCATCATGAACTAATTATACACAAAGGAACTGAGGCAATGAATTGAACTGAGGCATATTTGTAGTGATAACTTCAAGAAGCTATTTAGCCTGCCCTGTTTTTAATGGGAAAGTCAGTGACTCTACCTCTTCTAGGTTCACTTGCCACTCTGACTTATGGCTTAGGGAATTTCTTCTCTGGGCTTATCTAAATCCCTCTTGCTTCAATTCAAGTCTAACCCTTTGTAAGGCAATCCTAGTAGCTGTACCCTTGCATTAATCATGAGCAGAGTTGACCAAGGGCCCTCTGCCCTCTTGTGCCTTGGATCAACACCTGTGGGTTTGGGGTTACTCATATAGTACAAAGAGCCAGCAGCCCTGGCTTTAGGATTAGAATCCCTAACACCACTCACTAAAGTTTCTCTTGTTGATTCGTGGGCTTCCTCAGCTCAGAACCCTGTTTGCTTAGGCCTCTGCTATCTCCCTGTTCCTCCCTGATTTAGCTGGCCAGCCTGGGCTTGACTTGCCTAGACTGATTTCCTACCTGCCTGACTCTCCCTGCTTTTAGCTAAAGCCCTGGTCCTGGCCCATTCCAACATTTCCTTGCCAACATAATATGATTGTTCTTTATGGTCTCTGCTAATTTGTGGGGAAGTGGGATAGAGTCCTTTATCTTCATCATATATCCTCATTTCACCAAAGTTTTGAATTGGGTTATCCAGTAATAACTGGGCCCTCACTGTGGCAGGGCTTTTACATCTCCATAAATGATTCTCTAACTCAGCATAACTACTGTTGCAAGCTTTTTCTTCCCTCCTCCAGCCTCCCACAGTACACTCGGCACCCACTTTCTTGGCAGAGGACCTTGGCTCATTCTTTATGGAGAAAATTGAGGACATTGGCCACAGGACTCCTGTTCCTCCCCTTTTTTCTCATTTTGCACTCTGTTGACTTTGTCTCATCCTGTTTCCTCCTTCACTCTAGTCTCTAACGAAGAGGTAGCCCCTCTCCTTTGGTCCCATCCCCACCCATCTTCTCTAGCACATTGCCCTGACTGCTATCCCCCTTTTCTCTAATCTTCAGTCTTTCTTTATCTACTGATTCCTTCCTTTCTGCCTACGAATATATGTGTCTCCCCATCCTTAAAAATCTTCATTATATCCTATCATTTCTGCTAGTAATTATAGCCTTCTTCCCTTTCTTTGCCAACTCCTTGAGAAACTGATTTGGCACTAAGTGCATACTTCCTTGACTTTCACTTTCTTCTTTCTGATATTTTACTTCTAGCCTCAACAAAGTTGAAATTACTTTCTCCAAATGCATTGGTTATCTAATTGTTAAGCCTAATAGCTTGTTTTCATTCCTCATCCTTCTTGACCTCTCTGTAGCATTTGACATTGTTGACTGTCCTCTCTTGCTAGGTAGTCTTGCCTCTGAATTTTCAAGACAGTTCTTTCTCCTTGTTTCCCTACCTCTCTGACTCCTCCTTCTCCGTTTTTTTTTTTTTGCTGGATCATCACCCTACTAATTGTGGGAGTAACCCAAGGCTCTGTCCTGTGCCATCTTTTTTTCTCTTGTTACCCTTTCTT
Organism: Gymnobelideus leadbeateri; assembly: GCA_011680675.1. Lineage (NCBI taxonomy): Eukaryota > Metazoa > Chordata > Mammalia > Diprotodontia > Petauridae > Gymnobelideus > Gymnobelideus leadbeateri. Next base: position 9,182 of record WOXC01006340.1, read on the forward strand.
ACCTGATGAACTCATCAGCATTTTTACTGGTCTAAGACTGACTCAGATGGGTTCAGTGGTTCAGGCTTGGGATTGAAACAAAATGAAACACTTGTAGGTTATCTAATATTTAAGAAAGAATAAAGTTTACTTAACAGTAGCATGAAAAGGATATTAGATAAGGATATGACATATTCAGGTAGACGTAACTTCCTCAGGGTCACATAGCTATTAAATGTCTCAGGCCAGGTTTGCACCCATGAAGAAGAGTTTTCCTGACTCTAGCCCTGGCACTCTATCTACTGTACCACCTAGATGCCCTCCAAAAAAGCATAGCCTTGTGTTAAGCACAACGGTAAGCATTGATGATATCGATAGAAAAACAAAGTACTTCCTGCTTTTGAGAAGCTCACATTCAGATAGAAGAGGTTTCATATGCCATTCAAATGGAGAGACTTAGTGGTCTTTAGGACACAGCAGCAAAGCAGGTAGTAATGCATCTTTTAAAATATCATATACATTTCTGACATAATCATTGGACAGTGCCAAGGATATTGATGGCTTGCTCCTTTTGAGGATGGCTATGGAGACCAGGTTGGAAGTAGGATTGATGTTCAAGGTTGGGGGCAGGGGGACAGCTCTTCTGCAGGATCTTGCTGCTTAATTATCTGTTGGTAGAAGATGAGTGGTTTTGGTGGTGATAGGTATAGTAAGTCTCTTCCCCTCAAGGATTGTTCCCCTCAGTTATGGTCTCTGGGAACCACATTAGAAGCAAGGCCACTGGTCTGGGCTCTTGGGCTTAGGGTTTTGGACTACCTTCCCCAGGGTTTGAGGAGGTGGAGGGCATGGTTTGACCCACCCAAAACATGCCTCCTCTCAGATTGCTTTGCTGCTTTAGTTGGACTAGCCTGCTTGTGCCATCTAGGTATGGCCATGACTCGATGGACTGAAGTCAAGTTGTGCATGTCTCTCTTACAGTAGGTAGACCAAGAAGAACATTAACCTTCAGGATTCAAGTCTCCACATATAGGAGCTAATTAGGCTAGTGGAACAGAGAGAACTGGGCTAGGACTTGGGGATGATAGCCACTGCTGTCTACTCTACTAGCACTTGCACTACCACTGATGCCAACTATTGGTGCCTACTGTTTTGTCAAGCTTCACTAACTTTTTCTGGACCATATATTTAATCATCTGAGTTCTTCCTATCACCTATGTTCTCCCCAACTTGACTAAGTGGGCTGAACCCTGGATTTTCTTAGGATTGATTTCCTATTCTTGTCTCTCATTCGGATAGTTTTTGTCTTGTCCAGTCAACATGATATTATCGAAGTAGTGGTAGATATCAATGTCCACAAGAAATGAGGTCAATCTTAGGTCTCTGACCACTAGGTGTGTGTGTATGTGTGTGTGTGTGTGTGAGAGAGAGAGAGAGAGAGAGAGAGAGAGAGAGAGAGAGAGAGAGAGACAGACAGAGACAGAGAATGAGAGAGACAGGGAGAATGAGAGAGACAGAGAGAGAATGAGAGAGAGTTAGTTCAAGAAGACTTACAGAAGGATTATGAATGCCTACTGGACTCCTTCCCAGATGAAATGAAAATACTCGGGACTAGTCAATCACAGGAATAGAGAAAAAGGCATTAGTGAGGTTGATAGCTTCAGAACATTTCTCCTGGGTCTGGGCTACTTGGTTCATCAAATTGATGAAGTTAAGAAAATGCCTCAACATGATGACTGCTTTATCTAACTCCTATGTAGTCCACAATAAGCCACCAGGTGCCATCTTTCTTCCTTACCAGACATATAGGGTAATTGTAAGGAGAGACAGTATAGCAAAATACTATGGCCTCTTTCTTCTCCATTGCTTGGGAGGAGAGCTTTTGTGATCAAGTTTTAACTACACAAGATGGCTCAGGCAGTTCTAAGAGTTTCCATTTGGCCCAACTCACAGTAAGTAGCATAAAGGTTGCAGCAAGTTTCTGTATAGGTATAGACTCCCAAGAATTCATGATGCCTCTTCTCTCTGTTCCCCACAACCCCCTCCCCAACCTTGCCCCATGGAAACTGATAGACACATTGGTGATCCCTCACTCTGGTTTCTGTGTCTAGTAGCCCCTTGTATCTAAGCAGGGTGGGAGCTTTCGGTGATGCCTTGGGTTCCGGTGAGTCTGAAAGACCTTTACTGCCCCCAGTACTGGATGTTATACTAGAGTTTTACTAGGACCCCTATAGACTGGTGATCAATTGTCTCCTTATCAACTCCATGTTTTAGTAATCATATTCAAAACTCCTTAGGGGATAGGGTATTGTTACCTTTAACTCTATATCTATATCTATCGATGTCTATATCTTATCTTTATTTCCAATTTACATATATATATAAATATATACAATCTATATGTGTGTAGCCATACACACATGTATATATGCATGTGTGTATATATACACATATGAATGTATATACATACATGTACATATATGCATACAATATGAAATCTCCCCCATTAGAATTTAAATTCCTTGAGGTCAGGAAGTTTGGGGTTTGGGGTTTTTGTTGTTTGTTTTTATCTTTATATTCCCAGCACATAATACATTAGTGGCACATACTAAGTGCTTAATAAACTCCTGTTGATTGATTTGTCTATCCCACTCACTTTTCCTCTCTTTCCTAGACTATTCAAAATAGATAATGCCGATATATTTTGCTTCTGGAAGAGGCATTTCACATGAGCTAGGAGATATACAGTCTAATGGACAGGGCAGTGGTTTGGTTGGTTTGCCCAATAAACTCCCTGGGGCCCATAGCAACCAGCCGTATAAAAATAATCTAGCAGAGCTGGCTGGAGGTAAGATCCTGACATGGAGGAGGCTTCCCTTCCAGGGAAGTGACTCAGGCTGGCTAGGGAATGATGCACAACCAAGAAATGTCACAGCAGATGCTAACGTTCCATGGAAAGCACTGTAATGGCCTCTGGACTGTGTGTAGATAATCAATCTTTTTAGGTTCATTCTAATCCCCTATGCCTGAGATTGTCTTCCTGTATGTCACCCAACAGAGGTGTGTCTTTATCAAATAAATGAACTTCCTTGGAAGGGTTTGGTGGGGTAGAGAATGGCATAGGTGGGTGGTATTGCCCCAATACCATTATAAACTCATCAGATTGCCTTATAGCTTTTTAGCCATTTATCTGTGTTTGTCTCCTGCTTTCTACCTTTTTATCTGGGTTTGTCTCCTACACTGGAACAGGAGAAGGTGCAATCTTGTATGTTCATTCTTGATCTTATTTTTCAGACTTTTCATAGCCTTTTTCTCTGTGCTTATCATCCTGCCAAGTCCATGAAGTTGCTGAGCAACAGGGAGGAAGTCTTGGTGTTATTCACTGACTTGGTGCCGATTAAAGTCCTGGCCATGTGCATTTCCCTGGGAAAGCAAAATCTTCTCATGGAGTTCCCTGATGCAGCTCTTAAGGTTGCCATAGGGGAGGTGGAAGGAAATGATTGAGGAGGACTTAGTTTCTTTTTGTATTTTTAAACCTCGGGGGAAGGGAGGGCCCTGGATGAGTGACTGAAGCCAGGAATCTGGGAGCCAGGATTCTTGGGTCTCTCCTTTACCATCCATTGTTAAAGCTATTATAAGTCTGCTGGCTTTCTCCTGGTATCTTGCATATAGTGGTCACAGTGAATTTTGAACCTGACTGAATTAAAGTTCCTCTTGTCTGTAGAATGGACCTAAATGTCTGTTGTGTAGGAAATGTGTGTGGACTTAAATTTCTTTGGGTAAAACACTCAGGTTTGTAGATAGAAGAATTCTGAAGTGCACATTTCTGGTCTGTTTCATAGCTTTCTAGTCTCAGTTTATCCTGTTTTTCAGCAAAGAGCTTTCTCTTGCTCTATCCTCCTTCCCTTCTCTGTCTTTCCTAAGACCTTGTACTGTGACTTTTGCTTGAATGTTTGGTATCTGTATCTCAGAGATCTTTGGGGCTTCTTTTTTTTGTCCAAGGTTCACTCTGTGTCCATAAAGATCCTCCATTGGGAGGAACCATTGGTCCTCTTGGAGCTGTAGAGGAACTGAGAGAAACCAGGTTGGTTCTCAGAATAATCTCTCAGGGTTCGATTCTGGTCCCTGCTTCAAAGATCATGATATAGTTACTTCTCCCAGGTTATTAATCATCCCATCCCACTAACCAAGAATAAGAGTGGACCATATTGATTCTACTTGTGTTGTGGTTGTCCAGCTGGAATCCTTGTGATGGGGAGTTCTGGACAAGTAGTCAGTTTAGGTCCTAAGGGATCTTTTCTTTTTTAAAATTTATAATTTATTTATGTTTAGTTTTCATCATTCATTTCTACAAGATTTTGAGTTACAAATTTTCTCCCCATCTATCCCCTACCCACCACTCCAAGATGGCAAGCATACTGAATATCCCCTCCCCCAATCTGCTCTCTCTTATATCCCCCCCATTGTTACTTTTTTGTAGGGCAAAGTGGATTTCTATACCCCATTACCTGTATATCTTATTTCCCAGTTGCATGTAAAAACAATTTTTAAACATTAAAAAAAAAAAACTTTGAGTTCCAGATTCTCTCCCTTCTTCCCTCCTCATCCACACTCACTAGGAAGGCAAGCAATTCAATATAGGTTGTACATGTGTAGTTATGCAAAACATTTAAAATAGTAGTTATATTGTGAAAGACTAACTATGCTTCCCTCCATCCTCTCCTGTCCCCCATTTATTCTGTTTTCTCCTTTGACCCTATCCCTTTTCAAAAGGGTTTGCTTCTAACTACTCTCTCCCCCAATCTGCCCTCCCTTCTATCATCCCCCCTGCTACCTCCTACCCCGTTATTTTCCTGTGGAGTAAGATACTCAAATGAGTGTGTATGTTATTCCCTCCTTAAGCCAAATGCAATGAGAGTCAGGTTGACCGATTCCCTTTCACCTTCCTGCTCTAAGAGCTCTTTTATTTTACCCAGAGAATCAGAGAGATTTTTTTTTTCTGTTTCCCTTATATCCTGCTCTCTCATTCTAAATTATGTTGTAGATAAGTTCCCATACATTACTGGACCTTTCAAGTAGTTAGATATTGTGTGAAACAATGCTAATGATTTATGTATGCATTTTTTATCATAGGAGTGTCATATTTTCCTTTCCATAAGAACAGAGGGAGGCAAAAAAAAATATTTGATACTACCATCTTGTTTCCTCTGACCACCAGTGTCCAGACTCTCCATCAGTTCCCTATTAGAAGTGACTAGTAGTAAGGTAATAGCAAAACTACTACTTCATTCAGTTTATTTCTCACCCATAGAAAAGAATTATCCGGGGCGGCTAGGTGGTGCAGTGAGTAGAGCGCCGGCCCTGGAGTCAGAAGGACCTGAGTTCGGATCTGGCCTCAGACACTTAATGCACACAAACAAAAACCTAGCCGTGTGACCTTGGGCAAGTTACTTAACCCCAACTGCCCTCCAAAAAGCCAAAAAAAAAAAAAAAAGAATTATCCAACACCTTCCATTTCTCTTTGTTTTTGAAGTTGGGTCTCCCTGTCTTACCCAAGTTGGGAGTAAAGCAGCCATCTGTAGTGAAGCTTTGACTGGCTCTGGTTCAGACATGGGCTGGTGGCCCCTTCCTTGTGGGGGCTGATATATTGGTGGCTTGGTGCTTAGACCATTGCAACTCAGAACTACTGAACTCAAGTGATCCACCAGTCTCAGTCTCCCCACAAGCAAGGGTTGACATGCTTGTGCTACCATGCCTGACTAATATCCCCATCTTAAAAGTAGTGGTGAAGATAGCATAATCAGTGATGATGGTCGCTTTCTTTTAAGATGTTAATTTCCTGAGTTCAAATCTAGCCTCAGATACTTACTAGCTGTGTGACCCTGGGCAAGTCACTTAACCCTGTTTTCCTGTTTCCTCATTTGTAAAATGAGCTGGAGAAGGAAATGGCAAACCACTCCAGTATCTCTTCCAAGTAAACCCCAAATGGGATCACAAAGAGTTGGACATGACTGAAAACAGCTAAAAACAATAACAATCTTCTTGATTTATACCTCTTTGGAGAAAAGAATATAGTAGGGATTGTATCATTTTCTGGCTTCATTTAAGTCCCAACTAAAATACCATATTCTATACAAAACTTTTCCCAACCTCTCTTAATTCTAGTGACTCTTCTCTCTTAATTATTTCCTATTTATCCTATAGATAGCTTATTTGTATATATTTGTTTGCTTGCTCTCTCCCCATTAGGTTGTGAGATCTCTGAGGGCAGGAATCTTCTTCCGCCTTTTAACTCTTCCAAACTAGCATAATAAGCCCTTAATAAATGTTTATTAACTGACTGGCTGGTGGGGGATTCTTAATAATGAGACACTGTAGACAGAGGTTCTTCATAAATAGTTCAAAAATATCTCTCCCCGCTTCAAGAATTAATTAATTAATTAAGAAAAATGCTCAAAAGCCCTAGAGTTTATTTATCATACCGTACTTTCTGTTTAGGATCCAGCACATTAGAGGGTCTTGAATCACATGTCAACATGGCCCTAGACATCCCCACGGGGTTTTCCCATAGAATACCCATAAGGGTCAAGATTTGGTGGCATGGAAAAATTGTACAGATAATGGCTATGATAAATGTTTTTGGTGTTAATTTGGTTTGAAACAAGGCCCATAATGAATGATGAAAAAATAAAATATCTTCAGTATACAAATTAAGCCCACACTTCATGTTATACTCTGGACTGTAGAATATTGATTTAAGGAAGTCCAATTGGAGTGGCAAAAACCAGAGATTAGTTCTTATATTCTTTCTTCCACAGGTCCTGGGAGGAAGAAGTGGCAGATGGAGATACTGGGACAGAATATCCAAGTCAGCTCTGCCTTCCCTTGCCTCTACCACCCCCACCACTCTCTGTACCAGGATTTTTATCAATGTAGAAGCAGAGCCTCTGGGCCCCAACAGATGGACTTCACCCGGGCCAGATCACCTCTTAAATATTAACATTCTTGGATTTGGATTGAGAACTATTTGCAGCTTGACGTTTGGGGGAAGGAAAGTATCATGTGCCAAGAGTCAATAAATCAACATTTATTAAGAACCTACTGTGTGCTAGTCAGTGTGTGAGTGTTGGATCTGAACTGAATGCTGATAGAACTATACCCTAAATAGCAAGATCTTGATGGTGGCTACAGCCAGGAAAGACTGCTGTACTTTTCTGCCCTTGGTGCTTTTTAATACAAGATATTGGGCAACCTGGACTTGGAGATTTTACCTTCCCAGGAACTAGAGGGCTCTCCACTGTACCTTCTCCTCCATGTATGCCCCCCCCGCCACTTCTCCTGGTCTTGGCTTTTTTTTTACCGGGCCTTTGGACTCTGATTTTTTTTTTTTTGTTTGCTCCGTTATCTTCAAGCCGGATACAGGGGTGAATAGTTAACAACTCTCAGGTCAAATGGGAGCTTAATTTTTCCTGCTCTTTCTCAAGGGCCCAGTGTTTACCCATTGCCATGGGAGCAGCCATGGAATTGATTTCCTGTCCCCTCCTGGTATTTTGCAGGCCTTGGCCCCCTAAGCTCTAGAGTGATGGTTTATGACCTAATATTGCAGGCCTACTAGTAACTTACTTTAGAATTTCTGACATTTGGCTGTTGGGAGGGAAAGTTCCTTGGGAGCCAAGGCATCTACTGAAATATAGTGTTCCCCCTACATCCCCCCAACAAAATTGCTTCTTTGGATGATAGCCTTGGAAGGGGAAAAGCTATGAATTCTTGTTAATGGAAACTGTCTTCTGTTCGGATTACCCTGGGACTCATCTTTTGGAAAGTCAGCTGGAAAGACCCTTGTCTCTCTGGCAATGGTTTCTACCTCAAATATTCCTTTATGGAGCTGGTGATCCACCAGGATTGGTGTCTATTTGTGATCGAGAACCTCAACACATGCTTATGATGAAGCTTAACTACCCCTTATCTCTGACAATGGAGAAGAGAATTGGGTCACAAAAAAGGCAAATTGCTTTTGTCCTTCACCTTTCCCATCTCTTGTATCCTAGGACCTGTCATCTATTTCTGAAACTGATTTCCTGGATATTTTTTATGGTTCAAACTCATATAGACACATTGAATTAAAGATGTATGGATATAGGGGTGGCTAGGTGGTGCAGTGAATAGAGCACTGGCCTTGGAGTCAGGAGGACCTGAGTTCAAATCTGGCCTCAGACACTTAACACAAAACTAGCTGTGTGACCTCGGGCAAGTCACTTAACCCCAATTGCCCTTCCAAAAAGAAAAAAAAAAGATGTATGGATTTTCTTACCGTCAAAATGAAAGGCCTGCTTAATTGTTTAAGGAATTAAAGTTTCCTTCTCCAGCTCCTTTAACGGTTAAGGAAACTGAGGCAAACAGGGTTAAGTGACTTCCCTAGGGTCACACAGATTTGAACTCAGGTCTTCCTGACTCCCTAGGTACCTAGCACCTAGCTGATTATGATTATCAGCCTATGATGTGCCAGGAGCTATGCTGGGCTCTGGGAATACCAAGACAAAAAGTGAAATAATTGCTATAAATAAGATGGTTGCATTCTAGTGGGAGAGACAACAAGTATATTTTAAGTGTAAGGAGAAGAAATTGTAAAATAGCTAAACGTAAGGCAGGCAGGGTAGGCACTGGTGACGGGGATCAGAAAATCCACATGTGGAAAGTAGCGCTAAGAAAAATAGTGGTAGCAGCTCTTGTTGTGGTGGGAAAGAATTAGAAATGAAGGGGATGCCCCTCAGTTGGGGAATGGCTGGACAAGTTGTGGTATATGAATGCAGACTTCATAATAACCTGGAGAGACTTAAATAAACTGATGAGTGAGAAGAGCAGAACCAGGAGAAATCTGTACACAGTTACAGACACAACATATGTGTGACAGCTAACCTTGATAGACTAGACTCCTCTCAGCAATGTAAGGTTATAAGACAACTCCAAAAGACTCATGATGGAAAGGGCTAGTCACATCTAGAGAAAGGACTACAGACTCTGAATGCAGATTGAACCAAACTACTTGCTCTCTCTCTTTTTTATTTTGTTTTGTTCCTTCTTTCTTGTTGTTCATTCCATTGGTTATAATTCTTCTTTACAATTTGACTAATGTTTGATGTGAAGTTATTTGTACAACCTATATTGGATTGCATGACTCTGGGGGGGGGAGGGGGTGGTGGGGAGGAGAGGAAGGGAGAGAAAATTTGGAACTCAAGGAATTGTGGAACTGAATGTTTATAAACTAAAAGTAAATAAATAAATGTAATGAAAAAAGAAAGTAGTACTTGAGATGCATCTTGAGAAAAGAGGGATTTTATGAGGCAGAGTTGAGGTGGGAATATATTCCAGGCATAACAGATGGAATGGCCAGTGCTAAAGTTGACTGGTATGTATGAGAAACATAGAGAATGACACTTTGGCTGGATCATAGAGTGTGTTTAGTGGTACAATATACAATCAAAGTAGAAAAAAATATTGGGACTAGGTTGTCAAATATTTTAAAAGCTGAATAGAGCAGTTGTTATCTCATTCTTGAAGCAATGGAGAACCACTGAAGTTTATTGAGTAGGGGAGGAACATGATGAGATATGCATTTAAGGAAAACAATTTAGGAAGTGTTATATCGGATGGTAGGCATCTAAGTGGTGGAGTAGATACAATACTGAACTTGGAGTCAGAAAGACTTGAGTTCAAATCCTATCTCAGACATTTCTTTAGCTGTGTGACCCTGGGCAAGTCATCTAACCCCATCACAGCTTTGGTTTCATTATCTGTAAAATGTCGATAATAGTTCCTACCTTGCAGAGTTATTGTGAGGATCCAATAACATTCAAAAGCAGTTTGCAGTGGTTTGAAGTAAGCAATGAGAAGTAGAAAGAATGGGTTGGATTGGAGAGTGGGTAATATAAGTGGGAATATTTGGTAACTGATCAGATATATGGAGGGAGGCAAGAGTTATGCACCTGAGAGACTGGAGGAGTGGTGGTGCCTTTGGCAGAAAAGGGAGAGCTCAGAAGAGGGGGGCAGTTTGGGGCAGTGGAAGAGGTCATGAGTTCTATTTTGAATATGTCCAGTTTGCAATATTTTCAACACATCCGTTTCAGAATGTCCTATAGTAAATCAGTGATGTGAGCCTGAAGTCCAGAGTTGGGGCTGAAGATACACATACATACATACACACACATACACATGTAAGCATATGTATACTATGTATGTGCATGTATATATATATGTATGTGTGTAGGTATATATGTGTGTATGTATCATTGGCATTTTTACACACATATATATGTAAGTATGTGAATATACTATATAATACTAGGTATGTGTATATACGTAAGCATACACGTATAGTTTTTACATGCTATGTATGTGTATATGTGTATGTGTCATTGCCATTTATATCACACACATACTAAGGATGTGTATGTATATATATTTATATGTGTGTGTGCGAGTGTGTGAGTGTGTGTGTGTGTGTGTGTGTGTGTGTATGTAGCATTGCCATAGAAGTGATAATTAAACTCATGAGGGTTGACTAGGTCATCCTAGAGGGCATATAATAGGAAATCAAAAGTGGGCACAAGAGAGAACCTTGGGGAAAGCCCACAGTTAGAAGGCATGTCATTGATCATGGACCAATAAATAAAACTGAAAGGAGCAGTTAGGTAGGACAGAACCAGGAGAGAGCAGGGTTATGGAACCCCAGAAAGTAAAGACTATCCAGGCAGAGAAAGTGGTCAATGATGGAAGAGGACCTCTTCAGTCTGTGTAAGTTCATCCACATTTAAGAATTTCTTGTTCTCACTTAGAACTAGTAACATTTAACTTCTTAGATAGGATATGGTTAGATGGATTACTACTCTATTCAATTATACTCTGGAGAGGCAAGACGACGTTCTCCTACTCAACTGAAATCCACTATTGGAAACGACCTCTTTAATGCTAGCTAAACCCAGGCCCCGCTTCTTTCCCTCCTGCAATAGGAATTTTGTTTTTCTTGTTCAATCGTGTCTGACTCTTTGGAACACCATTTGGGGTTTTCTTGGTGGAGATACTCGAGTGGTTTGCTATTTCCTTCTCTAGATCATTTTACAGATAATGAAACTGAGGCAAACAGGGTTAAGTGACTTGTCCAGGGTCACATAGCTAGTAGGTATCTGAGGCCAGATTTGAACTCAGGTCTTCCTGACTCCAGGCCCATCTATTTGCCTCATTTTTAAAAACATTAACATTGTCTAAAATTGTAATTTTTTGGCTAGTAAGTCAAAGGACAGTTTTGCTTGGGGTCTTATCTAGGTGACTTGGCAAAGATTCATCCTCCATTTTTCCCACTGGGAATAATAGCCCAAACCATTTATAGGGAAGGAACACTGTCCTTAGGAGCAAACCATTCTCATTTTGCAGGGGTAGCTAGCTACAGGGAGTGAATTACATGGTAGGGTAGAAAGCTGCATGTAAACATCAGCCAGGTCTTTCTTTATCCCTGAGGAAGAAAGAATCCAAACATGTCATGTATTAAATCCTCAAGAGTATCTCCCTGAGCTTACCTTCCTGTTACATTTACTGTTGCAATGACTGAAGTCCTAGTCTAATGTGATAAGAGACCAGAAAAAAATTCTCTCTTAAAAGATTTCATCATTTTTAAAGTACTCTTTTGAGTATACCAATGTACAGAGCAGGCCTTCAATGCTTCATAGAGTGCTTTTATTGGTGGCTTACATTTCTTCTTTCACTTTTTAAACTTCTTTCTTCATTTTCAGTAAGCCAGAAGAAAGAACCTCAAAAGTGGCATTGGATAATGGGATCTGATTACAAGTTTTGGAGGCTCTGCTCATTTGTCTAAATGAATTGGAGGAGTCCAGGATACTAGGGAAGAGTGCCCAAGTTGTCAGATGCCCCAGGGTGCCAATTTCCTGATGGGATCTTGAGCCAAACCACTCTTCCCTCATCATTCATCACCCCCCAAATTACTGCCATAATTAAGCCCTTTCTCCTGGCTCCATATAGCATGAGGCATAGTACCAAAAGGACTGAGAGTCAGGAAACTGAGTTCCAATCCTAAATCTACCATCAACTACTCATATTGAATTGAATGAGCCTTTCTAGGCTTTAGTCTTCTTATCTCTGAAAAGAGGAGGTTGGATTATGATGTACTACTCTGGCATCTTTGATCTAAATATATACACGATTCTTGCTCTCTTAGGAACTTATAAACTAAAAATGACTTTGAAAGTCAATATTCCACAGTCCAAAGTATAACAGGAAGTATGGGCTTAATTTGTATACTGAGGATACTTTATTTTTTCATCATTCATTATGGGCCTTGTTTCAAGCCAAATTAACACCAAAAACATTTATCATAGCCATTATCTGCACAATTTTTCCATGCCACCAAATCTTGACCCTTATGGGTATTCTATGGGAAAACCCCATGGGGATGTCTAGGGCCATGTTGATATGTGATTCAAGACCTTAAACAAACGTATAAAACTTAAGGTAGCAGCTATGTTCAGTCAATCCCCCAACCCAAAGACTGTGAACTCTTGGTGTTAAAGGCAGCCTTGAAAGTAGTCACTAGCTCAGAGCAATGCCCATTTGTGCCGGGGTAGCGCAAAAGAATGCTGGTTTAACTCTATAAACTGTTACAGTCTTGGTAGGGGAACAGATGGAAAAAAAAAACTGACACTTCTTTTAGCAAGGTGTTTTAATTGATGGAAATAAGCTTAAAGGAAAGACCAATAATCAGGGTACCCCAAGATTCTAACTATTAGCATCTCTTCCCCTCTGAAATGGAGGGGTGTGACTATTAAGTTTCCTGTAAGAGCCGTTCCAACCCTAACATTGATTTGGTGATTACAAACAACAATAAACAGAATGTCTTCAGGTCCTAGATGGCCTACCTTAAAGCTTGCTTTCCCACAGCCTCTGGTTGGACATATTGAAAATATGATTGCCTTAGTAGCTAAGCTCTGAAGCCCAGTGAAAGCCAGTGGTAAGATCCAGAGCCCAGCATGAAAAGCTTGGGACAGTGCAGGACCAAGCCCAACTCTCACATAAAAACACCAAGTCACAAAACAAAAGGCAGGAAAAAATGAGAAAAAAAAAAAGAGGTTGACTATAGAAAGTTACTCTGGTGATAGGGAGGGTCAGGGCATAAACTTAGAAGAGGGCAATAATGTCAAAATGGCTACATATGAAGCCTCAAAGAAAAATGTAATTTGATCTCAGGCCCAAAAATAATTTGTAGAAGAGTTTAAAAAAAGATTTGAAAAAGCAAATTAGAGAGGTAGAAGAAAAATTGGGAAAAGAAATGAGAGTAATGCAAGAGAACCATGGGGAAAAAAGAGTCAACAGCATGGGAAAAGATATACAAAAATTTAATAACTCTCTAAAAATTAGAATTAGCCAAAGGGAAAAGAAAGTACAAAAGCTTACTGAAGAAAATAATTTCTTAAAAATTAGAATTGAATAAGTGGAAACTAATGACTCTATGAGACATCAAGATACAATTTTAAAAAGTCAAAAAAGAAAAAAAATAGAAGAAAATGTGAAATTTCTCATTGGAAAAACGACTGACCTAGAAAATGGAGCCAGGAAAGATAATATAAGAATTATTGGACTACCAGAAAGCCATAATAATAATAATAAAAAAAAGCCCAGACAACATCTTTCAAGGAAATTATAAAAAAAAAAAAAACTGCCTTGATATATTAGAACCAGAGGCCAAAATGAAATAGAAAGAATCCACTGATCACTGCCTAAAAAAGATCCCAAAATGAAAATTCCCAGGAACATCATAGCCAAATCCAGAGCCCACAGGTTAGGGAGAAATAACCAAAAGGCAATACTACTGCTAGGCCTATATCTCAAAGACATACAAAAAAAGGGGGGGAAAGGACTTATTTGTACAAAAATATTAATAGCAACTCTTTTTGTAGTACTTAAGAATTGGAAATCAAAGGAATGTCTCTCAATTGGGGAATGGCTAAACAAGCTTTCGTATATGATTATAATGGAGTATCACTGTGCTATAAGAAATGACAAGCAGGATGATTTCAGAAAAACCTGGGCAGACTTACATAAACTTGATGCACAGTGAAGTGAACAGAACCAGGAGAACATTGTACACAGTAACAGTAATATTGTTCAGTGAAAAATTGTGAATGACTTAGCTATTCTCAGCAATACAATGATCCTAGACAAGCTCAAAGGACTAACGATGAAGCATATTATCCACCTCCAGAGAAAGAACTGATATTGATTGAAATATGGACTGAAGCATGCTATTTTTCACTTTTTTCTTTTATTTGAGTCTTCTTGTACAAAAAAGACTAATATGGAAATATTTTATATAATTGCAAAAAAAATCTTTATCCCTGGGTGGGGGGCGGGAGGGGGGGGTGGGAAGAGAATATGATTGCCTTCCTTGGGAAGCTCATCACCAAAGATGACTTTAAAGTTATTTGTCCTGGATGCTGGTTGTGTAGAGCAAAGGGTCTGTGGAGGGAGAAGGCAAGTAGACATACAGGTTGATGACAAGAGGGTATGGAAGGAAGATTACTATTTATCTGAGGTAATCAGGAAAATAATCTACCTGCAGTTTTGGCCAATAAATAAAAACTGGAAGCCCAGCATGGCTAAAACCTCATGAGGATTTATTAGTTTGCTTAACAAAAGGCAAACATGAAGGCTTAAAGTGTTCAGTCCTGGATATGCCTTTTTGGCTTTTGTGTGCTGTCTGGCGCCAATCAAAGTGTACTCTAGGGTTATCAAGTTCTGCTGAAGGATTTCTTAAAATACTGTTTTCTTCTTCCCTTTCCCTTCCTCTCAGACCTCCCATTTTCTCTTTTTTGGGATGTTTGTAGCAAAGGCCACATCAGCTTTTCATTATCAACTGGACTATCCATGTTCAGGGCCTTGGCTTCTTTTTAGGAATTTTGAGGCCTAGGGTCTTGGCTCAGGTGATACCTGGATGGGTATCCCATCTGAACTCAGTTACACTGAGGTACCTGCTGACTGAGGAGGGTATGGTGATATAGGGATAACTCAAAAAGATAATGGAAGGTACCAAAAGGCTCCCATATCTCATTCCTTAGGTAAATTGTAACTGTGTATAAAATTATACATATATGATAGTGGGGCTATAAAACCTAATGGGATATGAGGGAAATGTTTCTGAGAGGAAGAGACTGACGATAAGTTTGCTCATTGTGATTTCTTGGAATGGAGATGTCTTCCAAAAGTCATAAGGTTCCCTTTAGACTAGGGGTTCTTCAACTTTTGTGTGTGCCTGGGACCCATTGGGAGTTTGGTAGTATACACAGGTCTCTTCTTAGAAAAATGTTTTTAAATGCACAAAATAAAATACATAGAATTACAAAGGAAATAAATTACATTGAAACAGTTATCAAAATGTTTTTTTTTTAATTCGGGGAACTCCAATTAAGAACCTTAGACTAACCCAGATTCATAGAATCTTAGAAGTCAACTAATCTAACTTCTGCATGAATAAGAATCCTTTCTACGTCATACCTGACAGGTAGATCAAAGGGTAAGAGGACCAGGGCTGGAAGGCACCTGAGAACATCTGATATCATGTCTTCTTTTTACAGATGAGGAAACAGGTTAAATGACCTGCTCTGGTAACATGAGGTGCCATTATCAGGAACAGGAAAAGGCCTTTGCTAAACAGCTTCAGTAAGGTAGAACCTACTATCTTCCAAGGAAGCCCAAGGAACACTTAGTTCTCAGAGTTACAGGGTTTTTTCAGGTATTAGACCTAAATTTGCCTCTTTTCAATTTCCACCTGTTGTGGTAGTTGTTGTTGCTGCTACTGTTGTTCTTCTTTTCCTCCTCTTCTTTCTCCTCTCTCCCTTGCACTCTCCCCCCTCTTCTCTCTTTTCCTCCCTCCCCCTCCCTCTCCCTTTCTCTCCCTCTCTCTTTTCCCTCTCCCTCTCACCCCTCTCCTCTATGTCTCTCTTCCCCTCCACCTTCTTCCTTTTCCTCTTTCTCTGTCTCTGTCTGTTTCTCTATTTCCTTCTCTCTTTCTTCTTTCCCTCTCCCTCTCTCCCTAACTCATCCTGATTCTCCCTCTCCCTTTCCTTCTCTTCTCCCTCTCCCTCTTCCTCTCTGTCTCCCTCTTCCTCTCCCTGTCTTTCTCTCCTATCATTTCTGTTGCTCTTAAAAGGGACATTTGCTTCAAAGATAAAACAAGAACAGAAGTACGAACAATTTCCCCCAACATTTCAAGAAAACTCTCTGATACACCATGGTCTCTAAAGAAAGCAGGCTCAGCCTTAATAAAGTTTCTACAGTGCATTATTCTGACCAAGTTCACACCTGGACGTACATCTATCTCCTTCATGCTGGATGAGTCTGATATGGATGACTTTCTGATCTTGTTGAACAGGGTCTGGAAGTTTGCTCCTGGGAGCCTCAAAGCTAGACTGGCTGATGGTAAACCTCACCATGGACAAAACACACAAAGTTATAGCCTCTAATTTCCTTTATCTAAAATGAAAAAACAAATGATGAGGAAATCCACCGAGGACTCTATTCATTGGCAGTATGTTGGCCTCAGACCAGGCTAGAGCTAGTTCACACCAGCTTGAGGGTCAATTGTTAAATTTTTTGTGTGAGCATGTATACCTTGGAAATCAGCAAATGCCTCAAATCAGGGTTTGATTTATTGTTTTATTGACTGCATAGACGTCATAAAGTGATGGAGAAAATATCAGTAATGGAGGTTAAACTTAAAAGTGTCTTGTGTGTACATTTTTTTCTGGAGTGCTAATTGTTAAATATTTGCCAGCACAGCCCTGCTTCAGATGGGGAGAGATGGAGTCTCTCCTTTATAGCACTGTTTCTCACTAGAATGCCACCAGACCAGAAGAAGTCAAATCAAGAGTCCACTCTTTGTTCTATGCTCTGGCACAAAGTAGCACAAGACTGATCCCACTTCTGAAGAACAGCCCTTCACATGCTGGAGGGTGGTTATCTTGTCCCCCCACAGCCTACTCCAGGCTCAAGGTTGCTAGTTACATCAACTGACTTGTATGATTTCACATCTCTTAATATTGCTCCAAATTCTAATTGATTATATGATTTCAGGTCTCTTACTATCTTTCTCAGAAGCCTACCATATAGATCCTTAGCTTTCAGTATTTCAAAATTCATGTCCATTTGACTGGGGCTCCCTAGATATCTATGACCTCCCACAGGTTGCTTCTTCCTCTGTAGCTTCATTTAATCAGGAGTCATATCCAAAGTTGAACTGCGTAACTTGAGGAGACCCCACTGTAAGACTTCTGTGCCTACACTTGATTAGATTTACACATAACTGACGCTGGAGTTTTATTGTTGCTTTGGTCTTCTCTCTAAAGGAAGTCCACAATTGAATGCTTGGCCTTGGACCCTTGTTGTTATGACTAAGCCTACACATGTTTTTGGTGATTTGCTTTCAGTTAGAAGAAAAAAAATTGCTTAACAATGGATGTATTTCATTTTTCATTCACAGAATCACAGAATTTGAAATCTGGATGGGACTCAGAAGCCATCTTGTCCAACTCATACTCAAAAGGCACCCCTACAATAACATATTAATAAGTGATCATCCAACCTGTACTTGAAGACCTCAATCGTCTCTCAAGGCAAACCATTTCACTTTTGGATGGCTCTGATTATTAGGAAAGTTTTCCTAAAATTATTGTTTTTTGTCAACTTCTGCCCCTTGGCTTCATCCTCTGGGAACAAACACAATAAGTATAGACACTGCCCTGGGGCCCTGGGCTTTGATAATTGAGTTTTCACCACCTTGTCACATCTTGGACATTTCCAAATGACCTTCCTCTCCCACCCCCTACTTTGCTCTCTTCACAGGTAATCTTCTGCCATTAGCATGTAAGCTTCTTGAGGGCTAGGGGCTTATCTTGTTGATGATCTTTATTCCTACCACTTAACCTAATGCCTGGCTCTTTCTTTCATTCATTCATTTATATCAAATCCCTCCTGGACACCTATCATGTTCCTCCTGAGTTTTCTCTTTTTTTTTCTTTCAATCTTAATACAATATAGACCTTCACTCTTACAATTGTTCTTCTCTAGATACTTTCTAGGTTATCATTGACCTATATAATTTACAAATAATTACTGGGGCCATACCACCCCTATCCCCCAAATGCATCCAATGAGTTAATTCATGTGATCGTTATAAGGCAGTATAGTTTCAGAAAGTTCAGTAGGTCTGGAATATTGTGCTTGTTGACTGACTGACAATGTACATTCCCCTCTGGTCTTCACTTCCTTCCTCTTCAAAATGAGGGCATTAGATTTAGGTGATTCTCAAGACCCATTCCAACTTTGGTGGTCTGACTCCCCTTTACCTGCCACACCTTTCTCTGTTCTGACCCCACTTGTAGGACTTAATGCTTAAGACTCATCATGCCCTTGGTTAGCGGTAGCTGGCAGCTAGGCACAAAAGGTGGGGAGAGGAGACTGGGAAAGTGGGAAGAAGGGGAAAAGGGAGATGAGACACAATGAGCAAGATGGTCTCACATCCAAGCTAGAGGGCAGATAAAAAAGGATTGTGTCTGTGCATATTTCCTCCAGCTCTTTAGGACGATTCCCCCATATGAACTTTTGTGTGTGCAGAAAGCCTCTGAGCTCAGGTTTCTCTGACTCCAGCAAGCAGCTTATTGTAAAGGCAGTTCATCAGGAGGGAGAAATATCTGTTTCAGCATTTTTATTTTTGCTTTGAGCCAGACTCTAGGGCAAAGAAAACAAGAGCTCTTGCTCCTCTCCTTCAGGAACATGTGTCACTGGAGAAGAAATATTTAAAGGGCTACTCTTCCAATGACAGTTATCCTCATGGGCAAAATGTCTTATGTTAGCAATGACCACAGAGTCATTGTTGCTTATTTTTCTAACCGCCCCCCCCCCCATCTGATGCCCTCACTGTCCCTTGTCACCTTATTTCCCTTCCTTTTGTTTCAGTTTGGCCAAGGGCCTTAGTAAATTTCCTCTTCTTTTTTTCTAATCTCTTTTCCTCTTAGGTACTCTCACTCGTGCCTATTAATGAATTTGTACGCTTGAAGGGAATCCATGAAATGCTGGGCTGTATCTCAACAACATGTAAACACTCACCTCCCTTTCCTCTCCCTCCCCCATTGAGCAGTCACATATACACACTCAAAAAGTATTACTGACCGAGTGGCTGACTAAATGACCATGGGCAGCACACTTCCTTTCACTGGTCTTTTAACCCTCGCTCTGCTACTCCCAGCATTTAGCACAGTACCTAGGTATTAAGTCTCGGTATTAAGCACATAGTAGGCATGTTATAAATGCTTATTGACTGACTGCCAACATACTTTCCTCACAATATGTACAAAGCACTGAGTTATGACCTGGGGGAACTACAAACACAAATAAGTTATAGTCCTGCCTTTAAGGGGCAAAATTCAAATAGAAAACATATACAAATGTCTTCTGTGCCTAGAACATTCTCCTTCCTCACCTCAACCTCTTAGAATCTCTTGGTACCTTCAGTCTCAGCTAAAACACCACCTCCTTCAGGAAGCTTTACCCAAGTTTCCCTGATTGATAAAACTTCCGTTCTAAGGTTACCTTCCATGGACATTGAATGTATACATTTATTTATATGGTCTTCTCCTGTTAGAACATTTTCCTCCTATTTTCCTCTTAATATCCTTAACTCTCTGCAAGGTGACTGGCCCATAGTAAATACTTAATAAATACTTGTTGTTTGATTGAAATACCTGTAATAAAAAATAGAGGGTTTTTTTTTTTACTGAGTACACTAAAAAAAGGTGACATGCTACTTGAGGTCTAGGAAGAAAATATCATTTTGGGGGTATGGTAGTGGGGTGGCAGTTGGGATGGGTCAAAAAAGCAGTCCTTGCATTTGAATTTAATCTTGAAGGATGAGGAGGATTTTAATAAGTATAGATTATAAGGAGGCAAAGGCATAGAAAGCTGGAAGCTTGGGATATATTTGGGAGATAAACAGGTCAATTTGGTTGAAATATAAAACAATGGTGGAGGGTAGAAAGAGAAAAGAATAAAACTAGAAAGCTAGCATTGTGGAGGACCTTAGAAAGATTTTATATCAGGCACAAGAGAGCCACTATAGTTTTTAGCAAAGGGAGATTGTTTGAGATTTCTGCATGAGCAATGTTAGTCTAGTAGCAGTATGAAGAGGTGATGGAGGAGAAGCAACAAGATAGGGAATTGATGTTGAGAAAAGGAAAATGCATGGAAATTATTCAGCTTCATATTCTTTAACATTTGATGGAAATTCAGGTCTGGACCTGTAGATTAAGTGGAAGATAATATTTGGATTTTTTGCCTGCTGGAGTTTGGGCTGGGATAGAACTTTCTCCTGTTCAGGGATGGTCAGTGTCCTGTGGGTGTGGGTAAGTTCAGGAGTTCATGGCAACCAGCCCTGTGTTCTAGGAGGGAGTGTATAAGAAAGACTTCTCTCTGGACAGACCTAGGATGTAGACAGCATTCAATCTTCCATTCCCATAAGATTTGAATGGAAAAAGATTTACCTAAGACATTTTAAAAGCTTCTATCTATCTATCTATCTATCTATCTATCTATCTATCTATCTATATCTGTGGATACACACATGTATATATGTATGTACACACATACACATATTCACACAAACATACATGTATATGTGGAAATATATGTATACACACAAACACAATATATACATACACACATATGTATGCACGCGCATGAAAACCTTTCTAGTTAATGATTTTCTGTTCCTGGTCTCTTTAGCTCAAAGATTCCTCCCTCTCCACATTAAATTTTGGTCGAGTATTTGCCCACATCTCTACTTTACTCCCCAGACTCTTCATCTCTCCCTTCTTGCTGCTTTTCTCCTCGTGGTACCTCCTTGGGTGCCATCCCTGAATGTCAGAACTGGAAAGGACCTTCTTAGAGAGGTATTTCCACTCGAACTAAACTACCAAACATTCAAACTCTACCACAGACAGTGCAACTCCAATGGGCTGGCCATGCTGTTTGAATGCAGAACATATGCTTGCCAAAAAGACTGTTTTATGGAGAACTTGCACAGGGCAAATGCTAACAGGGTGGTCAGAAAAAGCAATACAAAGACACTCTCAAGGTCTCTCTTAAGAACTTTGCAATTGATTGTGTGACCTGGGAGACACTGGCACAGGACCTCTCAGCATGGCATGCCCTCATCCGAGAAGGTGCTGCTCCCTATAAACAAAGCAGGATTGAAGAAGCTCAAAAGAAATGTGATATGCACAAATTTAGAGAATCCACCCCAAGTGTACACCTGGACCATTTGTGCCTGACCTGCGGTAGAACATTCCATGCTTGTATTCGTCTGACCAGCCACAGTCAGAGACACTACAACTTGACTGTATCTTAGTGATGTCATTTTTGTCCTCTTCAAGAACCAAGGACAAGGACCATTCCCACCCCTACTTCCATTTTACTGATGGGGGCCTGAGGCCCAGAGAAGGAAGTGACTTGTTTAGGACTGCTCCCATCTAACCTTGAAAATTCTCATGTTAAATTTTTCTTTGTACTGAAGTATCTCCACAATATTCTGTAAATTCCTTGAGGGCAGGAATGACATTTTTTTTATTCCCCGAGGTCCTTGCTCATAATAATAGCAGTCACTTTGGAAACATTTGTTAAAATGTACTCCTTTGTACTATAGATTTACTTTCCATTGGGTATAGGAATGTCCCCCTCTCCTAGGTGTGGATGTGGCTTCCTACTTGTCCAAACACCTTCCCTTGCCCAGTTTCTCTTGTGGCTAATGGCACAGATTATAAAGATAGAGAAAGAGGGTGCAGCCAGCGGCCGTGTAAAGAGTCACACGTGGAGATCATGCCTTTGATGTCTGCCTCATTATCGCAGTGTTATACAGTTGTGCAGATACCCTTTTATTGCTCTAATCCTTAGAGTTCTTTGATAGATCAATGCCTCTTCCTTTGCCTTGGGTCTGACAAAGAGGACAGGGGAATCAGTAAGAACAGAAGTGAAGAGATTGCCCTAGTGCCAATATGTACATTATTGATTAATATTTGTCTCATTGAAATGACCACTATGAATGCTCTCTGGTCTCATAGGGGGGACCCTAAGCTCTCAAAGGTTATTCCTGCAGTGTCCAAGCTTAACAATAATAATAACTATCATATCTATTGGGCACCTAAGTGATGCAGTGGATAGAACACCAGGCCTAGAGTTGGGAAGACTCCTCTTTGTGAGTTCAAATCTGGCTTTGGACATTTACTAGCTATGTGACCCTGGGCAAGTCACTTAACCATTTTGCCTCAGTTTGTTCATATATGGTTCTACTATATAATGTGATGCAGAAGGAAATGGCAAATCACTCCAGTACCTTTGCCAAGAAAACTCCAAATGGGGTCACTAAGAGTTGGATGCAACAGAAATGACTGAACAACAACAAAAACATATCAATAGCATTTTAAATTTTGCTCACTTTATGTGATGCCCTATTTGAGCCTAACAACCACCTTATGAATTTGGTTCTATTATTACCCCCATTTTATAGATGAAGATGCAGAGGCTGAGAAAGGGATACAAGCTCATGTCTTCCAGACACTAGGTCCATTTCTTTAATTGTTACATCACCTAGCTGCCTTAATGGGCCTGATCATTCTTGAAAGGTTTTGAGTACTGTATCAGAAACAGACCATACTTGCTTTCTTTTTTTAATTAATTAATTAATTGATTGATTTTTAATTTATTTGTTTATTTTTAGTTTACAAGATTCAATTCCGTAGTTCCTTGAATTTCAAATTTCCCTTCCCTCCCTTCCCCCACCCCCATGACAGCATATAGTCCAGTATAGGATCTGCAAATACTTTCACAATAGACATTAGTCAAGTTACAAAGACGAATTGTACTAGATGGGATGAAAAATGGTAAAGAAGAAATAAAACCAAACAATGAAAGGAAAAAGATCAATTAGTTTGCTTCCATCAGGATTCAAGCTCAGTTCTTTCTAGTTATATCTCTGGATGTCGCATCTCTCTCCTTCATGAGTCTTTCAGGATTGACTTATATCATTGCATTGCTGAAAAGAGTCCAGTCTGTCATAGTTGGTCATCATACATATGTTATGTCTGTGATTGTATACAACTTTCCCCTGGTTCTACTCTTCTCACTCAGCATCAGTTTGTATAAGCCTCTCCAGGTAAATATGAAAACCATCTCCCCCTCGTTTCTTATAGCACAATAATATTCCATTACATTCATATACCACAACTTGTTTAGCCATTCCCCAATTGATGGGCACCCCTTCAATTTCTAATTCTTTGCAACCATGAAAAGAGCTGCTATAAATATTTTTGTACATATGGGTCTTCCTCCCTCTTCTATGATCTCTTTAGGATATAACCCTAGAAGTGGTATTGCTGGGTCAAAGAATATGAAATTATTTATAGCCCTTTGGGCAAAATTCCAGATTGCTCTCCAGAATGGTTGGATAAGTTCACAACTCCACCAGCAATGCATTAGTGTTCCAGTTTGCCCATATCCTCTCCAGCATATGTCATTTTCTTCTTTTGTCATCTTAGCCAATCTGACTGGAGAGATGTGGTATCTCAGAGTTGTTTTGATTTGCATTTCTCTAATCAATAGTGATTTAGAGCATTTCTTCATATGCTTATAGATACATTTAATTTCTTTCTCTGGAAACTGCCTGTTCATATCCTTTGACCATTTATCAATTGGGGAATGACTTGTATTCTTATAGATTTGACTCAATTCTCTGTATATTTTAGAAATGAGTCCTTTATCAGAGACATAAGTTGTAAAAATTCTTTCCCAATTTCCCACCTCCCTCTTGATCTTGGTTACATTGCCTTTGTTTGTACAGAGGCTTTTCAGTTTAATGTAATCAAAATTATCCATTTTGCATTTTATAATGCTCTCCAATTCTTGTTTGGTCATACTTGCTTTCTAAGGACCAGTCTAGCTAAGTGCAGAGGGACTCCTCACTGGTAGACTGAACCCTAGTTTATTCATCATTTGGCCATAGAAAGCCATGAAACAAAGAGCAAATGCAGGATGCTCTGGTATCTGTTTCCATTTGTGCAGTTGACAGTGTCAGAAACAGTGACAGAATGCACTAACAATTACACAGTTTTAGACTATAAGTATTAACTCAACACCCAGTACCATAAATGCGAGATTCTTTTCTGATGACCAAAAAGTTGACATACAACTGGATGAACTGAATCAATATTGACATTCTTTCTATAAATGAAGTCAGAAGCTAAGAGGAAGTTGCAGCTAAAGAGAAAAAGGGCTCCGGGGTCTTGTGGAGGAGACAAATAAAGGAATTAATCTCCCTGAGCATTCAAAGGCAATAAAAAACATCATCTCCTGTTGCAGGTCTCATGATGAGCATAAGCCAACAGACCACAGCGAAGATAAGTTGCCACTTGTCCACCAGAATTGGCTGCAGAGAATGAGGAGAATTGCTTTGAACCTGAAGATAAGACATATAATTTATTAGCTGGTAATTTCAATGCAGAGGTAGACATTGGAGGAGATAGTGAAAAAAAATTGGCAGATAAGATTAAGTTTTGAAAAAAGAAGCCAAAATTTTTCAGACTACATAGAAATCTCATGCCTATATATCATGAATACTTGCTTCAAGGAAGAATTGAGAATCAATGGAAGTCTCATACAATTAATTCTTTGATGACATAACTTTATTTTTCTTTTGTTGTTATTCAGTAGTTTCAGTCATGTTTGATTCTTTGTGGCCCCATTTGGGGTGTTCTTGGCAAAGATACTGGAGTGGTTTGCCCTTTCCTTTTCCATCTTGTTTTACAGATGAGGAAGCATAGGCAAATAGGGATAAGTGACTTTTCCAGGGTGACACAGCTGGTAAGTGTCTGAGGTCAGATTTCAACTCAAGTCTTCCTGATTCCTGGCCTGGCATTCTATCCACTGTGCCACCTAGCTGCTTGGGGATTCTTTGTTGACTCGATATTGCTGCTGGTTCACACTTAGCATGGGCTTTTCTATTTCTCTCTGTGGGATACTTATGTTTGGTTCATTGGAGGCAGTAATGTTCTAGGGCTTGTTGCCATCCAGAAGTACTGGTAAAATGTATTGAAAAGATGGGCCTATTCTGTTATGGGAAGTTCAAGGTCAGTAAAAATGCTTGCCAACTTCCTGAAAGCAATCTATCCCATTTCAAACACTGGGCCCAGTTCATTGGCCATCTGTAATGTTTGTCCCAGATATACATATTATTGGGTGAGCTCTATAGTATATCCATTCAGATGCATGTTAAAATGGGGATAATAGTCATTCTTCATCCATTTGGTCTTCTTTCAGAGATTAAAGATTTCTTCTGAAAAGCTCTTTAGTGCCTTGGGCCTTGGTGCACTTAACACAGTGTTACCCTCAAACAGGAGAATTTAGGGGACTGTACCACCTCCAGGCACTTCCTCACCATAGACTCTGTACCAGATCTTTTCCATCAACAGGGTGAATACTTTTTGTCAACCACACATCTCCTTGTTTTGTGTCTTTCCTGGTGTTTATTATTAGAGAGTTATTAAGTAAGGTTATTTCCATTGTTATATGTTGCAAAAAATATCAAATGATATACAAAATGAATTCAAAGGAGTTGGGAAGGCATTCAGTAGCATCTGGGGCAAGGGGAGGGAGAGGTCAGGCAGGACTTTATGTAGAAGGTGAAACTTGAGCTGAGTCTTAAAGGGATTCCAAGAGGTGAAGAAAAAAGTATAATTCAAGAATGAAGGATAGCCAGTGCAAAGGCATAGAGAAAGGAGATGGGGCACATATGTGTGATTAAGACTATCATGTATAGAACAAGATGGCTGGATCACAGAGTGAGTGTAGGGAGGGCAGCAATGTGTAAGAAGACTGTAGAAGGGGCCTATGTTGTAAAGAGATCTAAAAGCCAAACAGAAAAACTGGGGTCCTCCCTATCGACTTAGAGAAAATGGTGAATTTGCCCTGTGTATGAGACCCTGGACTCCCTAGGGAAGGGAAGACCTCAGGCTGACTGCTGCTTGGTACTTAATTCTGCTTTATTTAGAAATACTCCACTCCTTTTTTTTTCTGGAAAGCACATTTCCCAGGAGAGAAGTATCATCAGGCTAACCAAGGAAGCAAGGTTTGACCTGCATTTCTAAGTGAGTCTTCATTCCTTGGTGTATAGAGTGGGACTTGCAAAAGAGGGTGAACAAGGCAAAAAAAAAAAAAAAAGGAAGGCTACTTGGGGGCAGGAGAGACAAAAAGAGACATTTTATAGATTTTAATTTTTCTCAGTTGTGAACATAATCATCAACAAAAACAAATACATACATACATATATATATACACACACACAAATATATGTGTATGAAGAAAGACAATTGTGGAAGAAACTCTGAACTTTTGCTATGTAGTTTATTTTTGAAAAAAGCATATATTATATCTGCATATATTTGGTAGATAGTAATAAAATTGTCCTTTTTATGTCCCCTGCTGCCCTTTCTGGTTTTCTTATATGTATTAAAATGTTTTATTAATATACTTTTTCCTTATTTATTCATTAACCTATTACCACCCCATCCTTAGAGAGTGGTTCTTTTGTCACACACACACATAAATCACATATTATATATGTGCATACACTATATACCTATATATACTAATAGTTCAATGCTAAGTAACAAATGTAGATATACACATGTACACATATATACACATATGACCTATCTATATCCCAATGCTAAGTAACATATTCCTTGTATTCATTCCAGCAAAACATTTTCAGTTAAAAAAATCCAGGTGTAGCCAAATTACATTATAGAGGGCTTCCATGTATGACAAATTGCTTCCCTAACAGGTGGTGGGGAGAGGGATCCTGTTCCCTTGTGTGTGCACCTTATGTCATGATGAAGCTCTCTCCCTGGACAGTATAGTCATTAGCTTCATTCCTCAGCTCTGGCATTAAAAGATGATACTTAGAAATTGAGAACATGCCCATCAATCGGGGAAAGGCTGGACAAGTTGTGGTATACAAATGCAATGGAATACTATTGTTCCATAGGAAATGATGAGCAGGCAGACTTCAGAAAATCCTGGAAAGACTTACATGAACTAATGCTGACTGAAGTGAGCAGAACCAGGAGAACATTGTACACAGCAACATTGTGTGATGACTAACTTTGATAGATTTAGCTCTTCTCAGCCATGCAAGGATCTAAGACAATTCCAAAAGACTCATGATGGAAAATTCTATCTATATCCAGATAAAGAAATATGAAGTCTGAATGCATATTGAAGCACACTATTTGGTCTGTTTCTCTTTTTGTTTTTTCATTTTTTTTCTTGTGGTTTCTCCCATTGGTTCTAATTCTTCTTTACAACATGGCTCATGTGAAAATATGTTTAATAGAATGTATATGTATAGCTTATATCAGATTGCATATGGTCTTGGGGAAGGGGAAGAAAAGGAGGGAGAGAAAATATAGAACTCAAAAATCTTAAGTGAATGTTGAAAACTAAAAATAAATATATATATTTGCTTTTTGGAGGGCAATTGGAGTTAAGTGACTTGCCCAATGTCACATGGCTAGTAATTTCAAGTGTCTGAGGTCACATTTGAACTCAGGTCCTCCTTACTCCAAGGTTGGTGCTCTATTCACTGCGCCACCTAGCCGTCCCAATAAGTAATTTTTTAAAGAAGATAGCCCCATTGCAACACAGGGAGAAGTAGTGTGCCCATTTTGCTTCTATGACCTTGATAATTGTCTGAAAAAAAGTGAAATGATAAGCGATTCAGTAGAAAGGAAGGAGCAATAGGGAGAACTTGAATTCAGATTCAGATTCTGGTTCTGCTGTTTATTAGCTGTGTGACTTTGGACAAATTACATAGTCTCTCTAGGCCTCAGTTACCTTGTCTATAAAACAAAGGAACTGAACTAGATAAATTCTACGTTACTGTCCAGCTCTGAATCTATCATCCCATAGGAACTTCATAAAACAAAAGTCAGAACAGGGTGGAGTCCTTTCTTTTTTTAAAATAATATTTAATTTTTTCCAATTCCATGTAAAGACAATTTTTAACATTCATTAAAAAAACCCCCAAAACTCTTGAGTTCCAAATTTCTCCTGGTAAAGCCTTTTCTAGAGAGAATTTTAAGTAGCTAATGGACCTAGAAAAACCTCACAGATTCTTTTGTTGAAGAAATATTTCACTTTGTTGAAATAAAAGGAGTATATTATGGTTCACTGGATCTGGACATAGATGACCTAAATTCAAATCCTGGTCCTGCTGCTAATTATCTGTCTCCTGAGGACCTTAGTTTCCTCATCTATAAAATGAAAGAGTTGAGCTAGATCAGCCATTCCCAAATTGTGGTATGAAGACACCCAAGGGTCTCCAAGACCCTTTCAGGGAGTCCATGAGGTCAATACTATGTTCACGGTACTACTGAGATGTTTTAATTTCTTTTATAGTTGTATCCCACATAAACAAAAGCTCCTTAGGGGGAAATCCTCAATAATTTTTAAGAGCATAAAGGGGTCCTGAGAATACAAAGTTTGACAACCTTTGAGTTAGATGATTTTCAAGATATTTTCTGGCTCTAAATTGACAGGATGACTCTCTTTTGTTTATAGCATATGGGAAAAAATGTGACTGTCTTAGAAGTAACTTAGGTTGACCCAAGGTATAGTTTACTTTCTAGGCCACTTCCGCGAGTTGGTCAGACAATCTAGACCAGGGATCAGCAAACCACTGCGTGGGCCAGATCTGGCCTATACTGCCCAAGAGCTAAGAATGTTTCTTACACTTTAAAATAAAACTTTATTGTATTTAAAATAGTAGAAAAAAAATTAGAGCTGTTGGGGGCCACACAAAAACAGTTGATTGAATTTGGCCTTTGGGCCATTGTTTGCAAACCCCTGATCTAGACCATGTTACTTCCCCAAGGAAGGCAAGATGGTGTAGTGGAGAGAGAACTTGGCTTTCAGTCTGGAAGGCCTGGGCTTAATTCTTGCTTCTAATGCACACTGGCTTTGGGACTGTGAGCAATTCACTCAATCTCACAGTGCTCTAGACAACTTTCTGTGATTATAAATGACAAGGCTTGCATTGGTTTTTACATTGAATTTTTTTACCTGGGGATTCCCTATACTGGTGAAATCATAGGCCCAATTCCTATTCCTCTTATGAAAATTTTCTCCTACTTTAGTATTTTCCCTAGAAATATAGCCCATTTTGGGCCAGAGAAACACATTTTGTGAGTGAGATTCTGATCTGTGATTTCACACTAACACCTTCTTCACCATCCTCCCATCCCCCCAATTCATCTGCAACTTGTATTATTAGAGAGTTACCTGAGGGCACCAAGAGGTTAAATGACTTACCCAGGGTCTCCCAGCTACTATATATCAGAAGTAGGACTTGAACCTGTTAGTCAATCAACAAACATTTATTAAGCACCTGCTATGTGCCAGGTGCTGTACTAAGCACTGGAGACAAAAAGAAAGGCAAAAAATATTACCTGTTTTCATGGAGTTCACAGTCTAATGAGGGAGACATCATGCAAATGACTATGTACAAACAAGATATTGATGTGATAGAGTGGAGGTAATCAACAGACAGAAGTTACTACCATTAAGGGGAATAAGGAAAAGGTTGTTTGTTGTAGAAGGTGGGATTTTGGTTGAGACTTTAAAGAAGCCAGGAGGTGAAGATGAAGAGGGACAGAATTCCAGGCACTGGGGGCAGCCAACCTAAATACCATGGCATGGCAATTTATTTAGAAAGTACCAGAGAATCAACAAAGAAACTAACTGAAAAAAGAGCTTCAGTAAAGTAGCTGGCTATAAAATGTCTGTGCCTCCCCCCCCACAAAAAAAAACCAACCTAAACCAACGACAACATTTCTCTATAGCAATTAAAAAGCCCAGGAGGAAATAATAAAAAAGGGAAATTCCATTCAAAATAATGGCAAAAAGCATAAACTATCTGACAATCAATTTACCAAAGCTTGCTCAATGCCTGTGTAAAACAATTAGATAATGCACCCCCCAAAATAAAGGATAATTTAAATAATCACAAAAATATTCATTGTCCTAGTTTGGCCAAACCAATATAATCAAAATGAAAATAGAATAGAAAATACTTCAATAGAAGTAGTTTATATATACCAACTAAACTACTGAGGAGATACTTTTCAGAGCTTATAATAACAAAATTCATTTGGAAGGACAAAAGGTCCATAATATCAAGGGAAACAATGAGGAAAAGTAGGAATAAAGGTGAAATAGCTCTTCTTGACATTCATCTGTATTTCAAAACATTAAACATCAAATATATGTATATATATATATATATATATATATATAGTACTAGTTGAAAAAATAGAAAATAGAATGAATATATAATTATGAACAAGATAAGGAAAAAAATAAAAATAATTGAAACTTGCGGCAGCTAGGTGGTGCAGTGAATAGAGCACTGGCCCTGGAGTCAGGAGGACCTGAGTTTAAATCTGATCTCAGATACTTAACACAAAAACTAGCCTGTGACCTTGGGCAAGTC
This sequence comes from Gymnobelideus leadbeateri, assembly GCA_011680675.1. NCBI lineage: Eukaryota > Metazoa > Chordata > Mammalia > Diprotodontia > Petauridae > Gymnobelideus > Gymnobelideus leadbeateri. Next base: position 39,810 of record WOXC01006340.1, read on the forward strand.
ACTTAACCCCAATTGCCCTCCAAAAAGCAAAATAATAATAATAATAATTGAAATTCAGTAACCAAGTCTTAGTTGATGGCAACATAAATGAAAAATTAATTGCCTAGGAAAGAACTTTTTTTTTACAAGAATTGCAAGGAAAGCTGTGAAGCAATTTGGCAGAAATTATGTTTTCAATTAACAGCTTATACCACATATTCCACAATAAACTAAAGCAAATATCTTACCTAAATATTTATTACACCATAAAAAATTAGAAGTGAATCATATCAGACTCCTTCCACAGGTATTGCTAAGGGTTGAATTATTAACCAAATAAAAGGTAGGTGCGATTTAAAAAGGTAAAATAGAGAAATTCAATTGCATGGAGGTAAAAAGCTTTTGCATGATCAAAATTAATGCAACAATGTTAAGAAGTGAAGATGGGGAAAGCCTTTACATTAATTCTCTCTGAAAAAAATTCTGATAGCTAAGATATATATATATATATATATATATATATATATATATATATATATGTATGTATGTATGTATGTGTGTATGTATATAGCTTACAGAAAAATTTAACACCAAATCTATCCCCTAATGGATACTGCCAAAATTTTAAGAATAAACAGCTCTCAAAAGAAAGATTGCACACTATTAACAACTATATGAAATTATTAATAAACAGAGAAGCACAAATCAAAACAATTTTGATAATTTACTTCATGCCTCATACCTCAGATCCAACAAATTGACAAAGATGAAAAAATTTGGGAATAGTCTATGTTGTGAGTATAGCAGAAAGATGGGCACAAAAATAAAAATATTGAAGGAGCAATGAATTGCTTTGACATTTATGTAAAACAACTTGAAATTATGCTAAGAAAGTGACTAAAATGAGCATTTTGGCCTAACAATTACACTGCTAGTCCTAGATCTTCAAGAAAGTCATTGACAAAAAGAAAGGCCCCATATATAAAAAGTATTTATAGCAGTACTTTTTTTGGAGTTACAAAGAACTGCAAACAGTAAGATGGCCATCTACTGGGTAATGGGTAAGCAAGTTGCAATATGTGAACTTAGCAGAATATTGCAATAATGGAATGCCGGGTGAAACAATCGATCTGATGAATACAAAGAATCATGAGAAGATATATGAACTGAGGCAAAGAGAAATAAGCAGAATCAGGAAAACAAAAGACACAATGACTATGACAATGTGAATGGAAATAACAACAAAAGTGAATACAATGAACTTATAATGACTAAGCTTGGCTCCAAAGAAAAGATATGACAAGGCACCTCCCTCTCTTCTTCACAGATATGGGAGATTATAGATTTTTTTTATGCTTTTTTTTTTTGGAGGGCAATTGGGGTTAAGTGACTTGCCCAAGGTCACATGGCTAGTTTTTGTGTTAAGTGTCTGAGACCAGATTTGAACTCAGATCCTCCTGACTCCAAGGTCGGTGCTCTACTCACTGTGCCACCTAACCACCCTTAGAGATTATAGATTTTTAAAAAAATGTCAGTTAATTTTGCTTAACTCTTTCTCCCTTCTTTTTATTTGTTGTAAAGGATAGCTTTTCTACAAAGAGAAGGGAGAAGACTACATAGGGAAATGAAAAAAACAAAAGATAACAATAAAATTATTTAGAAAAATTATAGGTCCCCTTCTAGATCTAAGATTTGGAGTTTAAAAGGACTCAGACATTTCTCTCTCACAGAGAGATGGAACCAAATGGTTGCAGTATATGCATAGGGAGAGGGGTGCTAAAACAGGGTATAAGCACACAAAGGCAAAGTGAAAGAGGTTTTGTCTGACTCACATTGTGACTTGGAGAATTGCTTCTATCTCCTGATTAGCTAATATTTGTGTAGTCTTTTAATCTTGCCAAGATTACATTTATTGAGTTGTTGTTCAGTCATTTTTCAGTTGTGTTTGACTCTTCATGACCTCATTTGGGGTTTTCTTGGCAGAGATACTGAAGTGATTTGCCATTGCCTTCTCCAGTTCACTTTAGTGGTGAGGAGACTGAGACAAACAAGGTTAAGGGACTTGCCCAGGGTCACAGAGTAAGTGTCTAAGACCAGATTTAGACTCACGAAGAGGAGTCTTCTTGACTTCAGGTTCAGCAGTCTATCCACTTCACCACCAGCTGTCCTAAGATTACATTTATATAGTCATTTAAATCTTCCCCAAAATGTTATATAAAATATCTGCTTCACACAACAACTTTGAGAGGTGAGGGTTATTATTGCCTCCATTTTATAGATGAGTAAGCTAAGTCTAAGAGATTTGCTCAAGGCCACATAGCTAGTAAATGTCCGAGGCATGATTTGAATTTAGGTCTTTCTGAACCCAAAGTCCAGTTATTTTAGGTTCTTAGGATGAAATTTGTAAGACAATGTAGTAGATAGAAGGCAGATCTTGGTGCTGAGGACCTTGGCTCTAAACTTGCTTATAATTGATACTAGGTGGTTGACCCTAAGCAAACATAACCTGGGATTCAATTCTATTGCTTTTGCACAAGACTCTCCTCCTTGACAGAGAGGATGTGGGGCAGGACTGGCAAGAACTTTGGAAAGAACAGAGAGTCTTTTGACTTTAAAAAAAGACCCTGACAGTTCTGTCTCTTCAGCCAACTAGAAAAAGGTTCCTCCCAATCAGAACCCACTACCAAATGTCCATACATGCTCCAGTCTCTCCGAAGCACTTTTCTTACATGTCATCCTGGTTCTCTGGGAAGCAACTCTGAAGCCTCCTCTACAAAGAGCAATTGCATGTGCCAGACCCCCATTATGCAGATTGCTTAATTTGCCAGTACTCCCAGGAAACTCTTAGTGATCATAAACTAGGGGTGAGTTGATGTGTATTTTTCTAGTGGAGCTCTCCAAGTTGATAAAATTACAGGTTAAGACAAAAACAAAGATGTAAAGGTAGAAGGGGCCATAAATATCCATAGAATCTAGGGATTCTTCACATTTTTTTGCATCTCAAGTACCTCTGACTGTCTGGTGAAGCTTGTGGATGCCTTAGGAAAAAAAGGTGTTTAAGCTTATCCAATAAAATACATAGGTTTCCAAAGGAAACCAATTATATTGAAACATAGCTATCTGTCCGTCCATCCGTCCGTCCATCCATCCATCCATCCATCCATCCATCCATCCATGTATCTATCTACCTATCTCTGTATCTATCTAGCCTTCTATCTATCCATCTATCTATCTATCTATCTATCTATCTATCTATCTATCTATCTGCAAACTTGTTTCACAGAGCCCCTGAAATCTACTTCTGTGGAACCATATTAAGAATCCTTGATAGTCCAGCTGCCTCACTTTATAAATGAAGAGTCGAGGTCCACAGACGATAAGTAGTAATCAATGACACAAAGATGGTAAGAGCCAGAGCTACTTTTCAAATCCGGGTCCTCCCACTTCAGAACTGGCCCTTTGTCCACTGCCCTTAGAGGCTCCTTATTTTTCATTACTGTGACAGCATTGTACCAAACTTTCATCTTAGTCTTCCCCTCCTCCTCTCCACCTTTTCCTGGAACATTTTATTTACAAAAGGGCAAAAAAAAATCTGTTAATTTTCTAAATACATTTCCCCTTTCTATCTTATCAGGACTTGAGTTCAGTGCCCTTTTGATTGCTCATTTCCATTAATGGTGTTTAATTTTAGAGTTTATGTTTATTTTTGAAATGTGCTCTCCCTTTGTCTCGTCTCCTTACACACTGGTGAGTTTTTTTTTTTTTTAAGGACCAGTCTTCTTACAACTTCAAGTTTTATCCCCCTCTCTACCTTTAGTCTCTTCTCTCTAAACTGGAGGTCAGTGTGGAGGAGGTAGTGGTCTGTGAACTTGAGAGTTTTTAAAATAAAATTTGATATCTCCATTTCAATATTATTAGTTTCCTTTGTAATCCTTTGGATTTTATTTTATACATTTAAAAACATGATTCTGAGGATTCTATAATCTTCAGCAGATGGCCAAAGAGGACCATGGCACAAAAAAGGTTAAGAACCTTTGCTTTAAGATGTTTTGAATATTTTGCTCCTGCAAAAGTCCCATCAGGGGGCAGCTGGGTGGCGCAGTGAGTAGAGCGCCGGCCCCTGGAGTCAGAAGGACCTGAGTTCGGACCCAGCCTCGGACACTTGACGCACACACAAAACAGAAACTTGGCCGTGTGACCTTGGGCGAGTTGCTTGGCCCCAGTTGCCATCCAAAAAGCAAAAAAAAAAAAAAAAAAAAAGAGAGACAAAAAAAAGACAAAAAAAAAGTCCCATGAAAAAGTACAATCAATCAACAAGCATAAGTGCCTACTATGTGTCAAATATTTTTCCCATTTCATCTATGAAAGGGAAATGTAATTGAATAACTTCAACAGTTATGTATGTGTCATCAATGGCAGGAGTAGGATTGAAACTCTGAGTTCCCTCCTGTTTTTCCTCCTGCCCATTTTCCCATTCCTCCCAAAAGAGGCCTACTCTCAAGGCTGTGTTTACATATTCCTGAGTCACAGCAGGACTGTATTCCTGTGCCTCCCCTCCCACTCACCCAGCTGGCACTTAGCCCCCACCTTTGAGTCAGCACATACTTAAAAGTGCTTTCCATTCAGCAAGGGAGAGCTCAGAAGAAACCATTGTGGCACATTTTGAAAGCCTTCAGTCCTGGGGTTCTACCTCCTTACCACACTGTGTATGAGGCCATCCCTACCCTATTGCTTAGGCCTCTGTGCCTGAGCCTCTCCACATTTCCATGAACTTGTCCACAGGCTGACTGGCAGCCTTGCAAATAAGCATTGGCCCATGGTTGGTTAATGCACATTAGGTGAGTGGCAACAGATGCCCAAGTTTGTTCTCTCTTCATCTTTTTGCCCCTTCTTAGGTGAGTCAGAACAGTTTCCCTTCCATTTTTTTTAACTTTGGAGCATTTATTTTTTCAAGGCTGGGTTGCTTTCCCAAAGGTGGTATCTTATTTCAGGGCTTGGGGACCAAGAAAAACAGTTGTTCAAAGTGAGAGGACAGGAAGCAAGGATCCCCACATTGGCACAGATATGGATGGATACCTGACTTTGGGTAATGTACAACATCCAATATACATCTGGATCACTATCTCCATCTGTAAAATGAGTTAATTGTTGCTTGTTTGTTGAGCACTTGAAAATTCTAAATGAAAGAAGCTTGGTAATGACTAATTATTAGGCATATTTGGGGAAAGAATGGTTTTAAATTATCTAGTAATTGTCTGGGATTACCTTAATTAAGCCACAACTAATTATTAAGGGTAATAAATGTTGTAGGGAAATAACTCTCAGTAAAAGCGTTCTGACATTTTCAGTAAACATAGAAACATTTGAGGGGATATCAAGGATAATCCTTACTGGGATTCTTGTTGCAGTCTAATTCTCAAAAAAGGGAGGGAGGGAGGAAGAGAGAAGACAGAGAGAGAGAGACAGAGAGAGAGAAAGACAGAGAGAGACAGAGAGACAGAGACAGAGAGAAAGACAGAGAGAGACAGAGACAGAGAGAGAGAGAGAGAGAGAGAGAGAGAGAGAGAGAGAGACAGAGAGAGAGAGAGAGAGAGAGAGAGAGAGAGAGAGAGAGAGAGAGAGAGAGAGAGGAGATCTTTGCATAAGATGCTTTATTAACTGGGCTATAGCTCTCCTACAAAATAAATAAATAAATGAAAAGTGCCTAAAATGAACTGAACTGTTGGCCCAAATGAATGAGTGCTACTCAGATCCAGACTGTGTTCTTACTATAGGGCTGACCTAGTCCAATTTGAAAAGTTTAAAGACTGGCTTTTGTCTTGCAGGACTCTATTATCTTTTCCACCTAGTCTTCTCTTCTTGGGGCATCAGTGATATTAGATCAAGAGGAAAGGTTAAGTAAAGAAGAGAAAGGCCTGAAGAGGAAGAACCAGAAGTTTAAGAAAAGCAGCACTCTCTAAGCAGTGGTCTTTTCAAACTGGGGAACAATGACAGATTTTCCCCATGAGGAAAGACATCTCTGGGCCTCAGTTTCTTGAGTTGTCAAATAATGAGGTTGGACTATCCCTAAAGTCCTTTCCAGTTATGACATTATTGTAATTGAAGTCTTTGACCTCAAAGGCCCCATTGACCACACCAAGTTGAGATAGAGCCTTTCTGGATTTCAGTAGCATTGGTAGGAATGGAGGTGGGATTGGGAAGATTTTGAGAGAGCTACAGGTAGCTAGGGGTCCATTGGATAGTGTACTGACCCTGGTGTCAAGAAGATCTGAGTTCAAATACAGCCTCAGACATTTACTAGCTGTGGGACCCTTGGCAAGTCACTTAATCTTGTTTGCCTTAGTTTCCTCATCTTTAAAAAAAAAAAAAACTACCCCATATGGGTCACTGTAATATTAATGCGATATAAGATCTTCCACAACCATTAATAGGCCTCACTATGGAGACCATTAAAGGAAGCTTGCTTAGGGGAGGCTTGCTTGTAGGAAGGCTTTGACACCTTTTGTTAATTTCACTGAGTCAGGAGGGTTGTGATACCCTTTGGCTCAAAAAGGGTATATATATTCTGAGGTTAGCGTTTTGCTTTGTAGCTCACTCACTGGAAGAGTGTTCTTGTGATTTGACCAGATGAGACTCTGCATAGCTGTTAAGGAGCGCACCAGGCCCTTTGCCCTGGCTTGGAGAAACCCAGATGTTGTTGCTTCTCTCTCTGGTAACTATGTATGTGTTACCTTGGTCAGACAGTTGCATCTGTCTGTTGATCTGTGCTAATTTCTCAGACAGTTAGAAGCCCTATCTGTTGGTCTTTATTTCTCTGCTTGTATTTTCTCTATTTTTTTTTTTTTTGGGGTTTGGATTTTCTCTAAAGTTCAGGGTGCTGCCTTTTCCCCTGACCTAATGGATGTAATTAAAAAGATTGTTGACCCCTTGAACAGCTATCGTTCCTAGTAAAACAGATCTAAGAACCTGTGCTAGCAGCCAACCAGGGTTTGCCAGGGTGGTTGCCGCTACAGTCACAAAGAGTCAGAAGCACCGAACTGTGACAATACCAGCAAAGCAATTACTGCCAGGTGGGACTGTTGAGAGAAGGCTAGAACAATTATAATTATTCAGGCTGGAAAGCTTTGTTTTGCCTTGTTGCTTTTGAAGGAAGGCGGAAAAATTGGACATCATTAGGGAGTTTAGTCCATAGAGCACTGGACTTGGAATCAGGAAGACTTGTATTCTAATCTGATTTTAGATACCTGTCTGGGCAAGTCCCTTAGTCTTTCTCAGTCTTGTTTTCCTCATCTATAAAATGGGACTAATAATAGCACCTACCTCATGGGTAGTTGTGAGGATAAAATGAGACAATGGATGGGAAACACTTTGGGAATTTTAAAGCTGTATTTATGTATTAGTTATTGTGGGGGAGGTAGAAAGGCTGAGAGAGAAGTTAAAAGGAGATGTACTTCTGTGAATCCATGATCTCATTCATGTGTGTGCTCCTCTAGCTGTGAAGATGGCAACCCAGGACATGGGCCTTATAATACTGTGCCATTTTGTACATGTACTCCTATGAGGAACAGGAGACAATTAGATGGCACAATGAATAGAGAGAGTGCTAGACTTGGAGCCAGGAAGACCTGAGTTCAATCTGACCTCAGAGACTTACTGTGCAAGCCTGGACAAGTCACTCTATCTGCCTCAGTTTTCTCAACTGTAAAATCGATATAATAATAGCACCTACCTTCTAGGTTGTTGTGAGGGTCAAATGAGGTAATAGATATAAAGCACACTCTGGAAATTTAAAATCACTATATATATCCTAGCTGTTGTCATGAATAATTATTAATGTTGATATTTTAATAATAATGGTCAACATTTATATGGCACCTTAAGGTTTACAAAGTGCTTTACAAAAGTTCATTATATGTATTATTATAAGTCCTCCACAGAGGATCTACCCAAGTCACAGGGGAGATCCTCAATTCCTTGAGATCTCCTAGTATAGCTATCAGTTTGTCTGTTTTTCTTCACTCTCATTACATGGCCAGACCACTTCCTTTCCCAATCACCAGATCAGGGCATCATAGATTGAGAGCTTGGAGGAACATTGGATGTCATTGTAAAGCCAAGAACAAGCAGCTTTCCTGAGGACTGCTGCTGTGAACAGCTTCAAGGTTCTGATTACACAGTACAGTGAACTCTCTATTTATTCAGTAACAAATTAAGGCAAAATATTCACAGAAATCAAAGTATAGCATTCACAATGTTATAACTTAACAACTTATCACTAAAGTGGTCACATAGTTTTAAGCAAAAGATAACATTCATTTAGTAAGAACTCAATCATTTAGGAAGTCCTTAATTCAATCATCCTTCAGGAGGCAAGCCTCCTTAATTGACACACAGTACAAAGGTCAAGAATCTCCACCCCTAGGTCACATTGTCTTAATCTCTTCAATCAAAAAATCTTCTTTCTTTTTAATTGGAGAAATCCTTAACTCAGTCATCTAAATGTAAAGGTCAGAGTCCTCCACTCCTAGGCCACCGTAAGTCATGATTTTCTCAGTTTGCATTAAATACCCAAGGAGAGGTCTTTTCATCTTGACTAGAGGCAGTCTCTCAGCTTCCATGGTTCCTCTTCCATGGTCCCAGCTCCTGCCCAAATCTATCCAACTGCCACCTGGGTTCAAAGGCAGACAGCCTTTGTCCCAGCTTCTTGTGCAGTTCCTCTTCCATATTGAAGCCCATAGTGTCTGGTTACCTTCAAGTCTTTCACAGCCACAATAACATTCATGCACATTGCTGGCATCCTCATCAATTTACTTTCTACCTGTGAAATCAACATAGACCCAACAGCAAGGTCTGAAGAATCAACAGAAATCATCAGTATAGTCCCAGGACCTTTGAAAACATCAGCAAGACCCTTCTCCAGGGTTTCTGTAAACATACAACAAGAAAATCCTTTTTCAGGACTTCTGAACCAGCAGCAAGATCCCAGGGCTTCTATAACAACAGCACTTTCCTCTATCAGCAGATGAATCTGACAAAGCAATATCAAAACACACAGACAAAGTACCAACACCACAGCCATGCCTTCTCCCAGTACTCCTCTCTTCTCATTTCTCACTTCTTGTCGATTCTCAGTTCAGTCCTCAGTTCTCATTTCTCTTCTCAGTTCTTCTCAGTCCTCAGTTTACTTCTCAATTCTTTCTCTCCAGCAGTAGCAGCCCAGCCTCTAGATGCTCACTCCCAGCAGTTCTGGCCTCTCTCATCTTGGGCTTTTCCTTATATACAGTATTAGCTCCTCCCCATTACATCAACAAGTCCATCCCACTGTGGGATTCACAAGTTCTGAGTCTTAATACCTGAAATGATCATGAACTTGGAACAAGGTGCTAAGTACCTGTTTGATTGCAAATGCAAGGGGCAGGGAAGATCTTCAAATTATCGTTACCATTACAGTCATCTAGTCAAAATCCTTTGTTTTGCAGAAGAGAAATCTGAGACCAAGAGAAGGGAGGTGCTTCGCCTGAGGTCATATACATAGCAAGTAGAAAAACCAGGATTTTAACCCAGGTCCTCATTCCAAAATAATTCTCTGACTGATATCCTTTATGCCACCCCTTGATGCAGCCACCTTTCACTCAACATTGATTGGCTTTTAGGGTAGCCACCATTTTGATTCTTTGAAGATTATCATTTCCCATAATTCACTATCATACCACAGCAGTGAAAGACTTTTTTTTTTTTGCATTGGGGAACAGCCTAGGACTATTGAAAGCTCTTTGTACAAAAATTTTCCAAGAGCAATATAGCTTGTTTCTTTCCAGTTCAATTCCCAGTTTGTCTTATTCTCCATAGACAGCCATTATTTAAGATATATAGATATATTGGAGATACCTATCTGTTCTAAGATTTGCCCAAGGTTAAAAACCAGGCCACACTGATGGACTAATTTAATGGATTGACTATTGCCACTATACAATCTGGGTAGTAGTTGTTCTTTATTCATTTGCTTTTTACTCTATGGATTGTTAGGTCAGAATATTTTTGAGTGGCTATAGATCTCACTGAGGAGGGCCTATAGTATTCTTGTTTAGTCTGGAGAAGAGACAACTGGGTGGGTGGCAGGAAATGGTCATGATAACTATCTTTAAGCATTTAAGGGGTTGTTTTATGGAAGGATTAAAATTCTTTTGTGAGTCCCCAGGAAACAAAATCAGGAGCAATTTTTAGAGGTGATAAAGAAGGAGGTTTACCCTTGATAGCAGAATCCACCCCCCCCCCAAACTTCCTTTTTTTTTTTTTAGTCTTTTTGGAGGGGTGAAGGCAGGGCAATTGGGGTTAAGTGATTTGCACAAGGTTGCACAGATAGTAAGTGTTAAGTGTCTGAGGCTGATTTTGAACTCAGGTCCTCCTAACTCTAGGGCCAGTGCTCTGTTCACTGCGCCACCTAGCTTCCCCCCACCCCACTCGCCCCAACTTTCTAACAATCAGCGCTTTCCAAAATTGGAATAGCATTTTTAGAGAGGTAGTGTATTCTACTTCATTAGAGTTCTTCCAACAAAAGATGGATGACCACTTGACTGGCTCTGTTATAGTAAGAATTCTTGGGGTGGCTAGGTGGCGCAGAGCGTCGGCCCTGGAGTCAGAAGGACCTGAGTTCGGATCCGGCCTCAGACACTTAATGCACACACAAATAAAAACCTAGCCGTGTGGCCTTGGGCAAGTTACTTAACCCCAATTGCCCTCCAAACCCCCCCCCCCAAAAAAGAATTATTTTAGTTATGGATCAGACTTAATGACAGCTGAGGCCCCTTTTAACTAAAATTCTATGATTCTGAGGCTGGGTGCTCTAAACACAAACTCACTTTCCAAACAATTTCATCAGGAAACAGATTTGTCCTTTTTAAAGATAACAAAAATGGTACGGGGTCGGTGATGGTGATGGGCAACTGGCGTCCATGTTACCAAAAACAAGGCAAGAGGAAATGGAAGTAATAAAATAAGAAAGATCTGTATTTGGCATGATAAAAACCAACAATCCCCCAAGTTCTCAGAAATATTATTATCAAAGGAGATTGTGGTACCTCTTCCACTAAAGAGATGATAAGAATGGAATGGTTTAAGTTAAGTTTAATCTTGGTCTAGGGCTGGAAGATGGTTTTGATCACCTTTCTTTCCTCATATCATAGGCTTTGGGACTGTAAGTAATCTTTAGCAATCATTCATCCTAGAGATGATGAAGATGGGAGAGGAAATGACTTGCTGAAAAACATGTAGGCAGCAAGCATCATTAGCAACGGGATTTGACTCCAAATTAAATTTCTTTCCACTTTGCAGATAGTATATCTTAGCAGTTGAGTGGCACAGTGGAAACTGGGCTTGGAGTCAAGAAGCTGTTGCTCATTTGTTTCAGTCACATCTGATTCTTTGTGACCCCACTTGGGGTTTTTTAGGCAAAGATACTGGAGTGGTTTGCTATTTCCTTCTTGAGCTCATTTAACAGATGAGGAAACTGAGGCAAATGGAGTTGTGACTTGGCCAGGGTCACCCATATAATAAGTGTCTGAGGCCAGATTTGAGCTCAGTTCTTTCTGACTCCAGACCCTGCACTTTATCCACTGACTCAGGTCAGGAAGACCTGAAATTCAAATCCAGTCTCAGATATTCATTTTGCTGTGTGACTCTGGGTGAGCCACTCTATGTTGTTTATCTCAGTTTTCTCAACTGTAAAATGGGGTTCATAATTGCACCCACCTCCCAGGTTTGTTTTGAGGATCAAAATAGATAATATTTGTAAAGTGCTTAATATAGTCCCTGGTATATAGTAGGTGTTTAATAAATGCTTGTTATCTTTCCTATGTCTATTCCTATCCACATCTTTCCATTAATGGAAAGTCTTTCACAGTAGGTCCATCTAATGGCATCGGGCCTTCTATTAGTTCCCCTGACATTGTATAAATACTAATGGAGTATATCAACTATCTGTTGATTATTTTTTGTTCTCATTGTATGAACAGCCTACTTTTTTTCCCTCCAGAAATATATCCTTCTGATGACAGAAGGATATATCTACTATGTCAATAAACATCTATTAAGCACCTACTATGTACTAGATACCATGTTAAGCACTGGTGATATAAAAATAGGCAAAAGACAGTCCAGTCCCTGCCCTCAAGAAGCTTACAGTCTAACAGGGGAGACAATATACAAACAACTATATACAAAGTAAGCTATGTATAGCATAAATAAGAAACAATTAATAGAGGGAAGGCACTGGAATTAAGGGGAATTGGGGAAAGTTTCCTGTGGAAGGTGGGATTTTAGTTGGGACTTAAGGAAAGCAGGAAGTCAGAATGTTCTGGGGCATGGGGGACAGGTAGAGAAAAAGCCTGGAGCCTAGAGATGGAGCATCTTAGTTGTGGAACAGCCAGGAAGGCCAATGTCTCTGGCATGTCACTGTACATGTTGGGAAGTAAGGTGTAAGAAGACTGGGAAGATCAGAAAGGCTTTGAATGCCAAACAGAGCATTTTATATTTGAGCCTCGAGGCAATAGGGAGCCACTGTGTGTGTGTGTGTGTGTGTGTGTGTGTGTGTGTGTGTGTATGTTGACATGATCAGACCTGCCCCATTATGTAACCTTGAGCAAGTGACCTGACCTCTGTGGGGCTCATTTCCTCCTCTATAAAACAAGGGGCTTAAGTTGGGCAATCTTGAGGGTCCTTTCTAGCTTTGAAATTCTATTATTCTCTGGCTGTGATTTTCTTATCTGGTGCCTCTTTTAGGTATCTGTGAGCTGACTGGGGTTAGGGCCTATAGGACAGAGAGGGGCCAAAGCAGGCGGGCCTAGATAGGGAAGGGACCTTGGCCCTTGGTCACCTCGGGAGTGGCATTACGACTTGTCCATTTTAATTTAGACCTCAGAATGACTTCACTGCCAAGGTTCCCTCAGCCCTCTGCACTTCCTTTATGTCAGCATCAATCTTATCCTTTAGATGTTTTTCTTAATAACTGCATGTCTTTGCTTCCCATGGAGTGGGGTTGGGGAGACCGGCTTCTTGCCAGCCTTCTATCCCAGACACAGCAAGAGACCTGGATGGGAAAACCAGACCCCAGCTGTGCTGGGTTTAGGCAGAAGAGACTTCTGTCTCAAGGTCCATCAACTCAGAAACACAATTGTCCAACTAGGAAGAAGGATGGGGGTGGTGGGGAAGAAATGCCAGTCAAAACATCTAGATCCCACTGGTTTGTGGCATGTCTGCCATGGAGTGGGGTCTGGAAATATTCACTATAGCACTAAGGGGGCCGAGGAGAAAGCAAGCAAAAGAAGCAACTTCAAGAAATGTCTGTATTTCCTGTTTTGTTTCTGTCCCAGGGTCCTTGTGACACACTATCAAGGGTTATGTATGCATATATACTTATAATATTCCTTCCTGACTTTTCCCCAGTCTTCCTACTTCTTTTGCTTGTTAGTATAGGGCTCTCTGAACATTTTTGACTTTTAATTGAAGTGGTGACTCACTGGACCCTTCCTACAGCCAGGCAGCTGGATGGCGTGGTGGAGAGAGCTCTGGGCCCGGAGTCAGCAAGAACTGAGTTCAAATTGCTAACTGTGTGACTCTGGGCAGATCACTTCACCTCTCTCCCTCAATTTCTTTTGCTGAAGGTAAATGTGGATATTATCCCCATTTCTTCCAATGAAGATAATACTAACACCTACTTCCTAGGGTTATTCTAAAGCTCAAATGAGATACTTGTAAAATGCTTAGCCCAGTGCTATGGCACATAATAAGGCTTGTCCCCTTCCCTACAGGCCAATAGGATACCTACCCAGAATCCTGTGGGTACCCAGAATCCAGTTGGCCCCTTCCAAAAAGCAGGGAGAGAAATGAATGCTCACGGGGCAACTTCTCCAATGCAGCTACCAGCAGGGTCTCCTATCTGTGACACTCCTGTCCCAGGCCCCATCTTTCCTTCAAGCCCCCCAAAGGGTGATGGGCTTCCCTTTCTCTCAGTCAAACTTCACTCTTCGTTGGACTGTCTTTTGTTCCATCATCCCTTCAAATAAATTTGCCACAGATGAGATTAAGGTTCTGGGAAAGGGAAAAATTTCAGAAAGCTGGAGGGAGATAGTGGGAGAGAAAAGGGTGGCAACCCTAGCTGTCTCATTCTGAAACCAAAATAAGGCAGCTCAGCTCCTTTAAGGATCCTTCCCAAAATGTTGGAAATGTGCCTGGGGATTAAAACTTGCAGCAGTAGATACTGGGCTCCCTGTTCCCCCTACTCTGACTTGCCCAGCCTAACCCTCCCTTTTTCCCTTCCTGCTTGGGTCTGTGCACGTAGAATTGGCTAAGAGGGGAAGCTGCCTCATTGGCTGCCTCTCCTCTCAAAGCTGAAAACACTAGATACTGCTTCTTTCTCCTCTCCCCAGTCCATGCTTTAGGGTGCGAATGGAAAAGTGTCACCTCAAACCCACAAATAATTCAATGAAATTTGCAGACTCCCCACCCTAAACATAGAAAAGGCACAGCTGGAGACACATCCTGTCTCCCCCTCCTTCAAGGTGAGGTGATGGTGGGGGCAGGTCCAGCAACAGGGGAGGATATTGAAAGGTGGTGAAAAGAGAGAGCTTTCTTTTCTTCTTGTTTGAGGGATCAAAGTCCTGGCAGAAAGTGATGAGGACAGCTTGCTGGCTAAGCCCCTTTAGTCCAGATTCCTCCATCCCTCCTCCCACCCCTCCTTCTCATCTCCTGGCCCCATCTGGCTTTCCTGGCTAAGGAAGCAGGGATTCCAGTGGGTCCCGTGCCAGAGGCTTAAGCCATGTATCCAAAGGGTGATTCTTTTGGTGTCAAGGGAGCATACCTCCCTCAGACATGCCAGACTCCCTCCCTCAGCTACACCCTGTAGCTGATATACCCTACTAGACTGAGTCTTATTTCTAAGGACAGTACAGTGTGCACAGATGCTCAGACATTATTCCATTTATTTCTTTTAATTTCTATAAAATCTTCTATCCAAATAATGATAGTCTTAGGTGGCTGAGGTCCAGCTTTGCCTAGAATCAGGTAGTTGAACTAAGTAATGTCTACAGGGATACTTTCACCTTTGGGATGCCCTGAACCTAGGTCCTGCCCTCAGATGAGACCCTTCTGCACTATACCCTCCTCCCCAAACCCCTTAGTAGGGTCTGAGAATAGACAGCGTCTCCTGGTCACTGCCATTTTTGCCATCTCAGGGAGAGAAATCAGGCCACTTATTTCTGAGACATGGCCTGGGGATGCTGGGATGCTTTTCAGGGGACCTGGAGAAAGAGGGGGAAAAATTGTGGCTTCCTTCAAATGTCAGCATCTTGGGGGCAGAGCTCTGTTTGCCTTGAACTAGTTACAGTTTCCCTCCCAACTTCCCCCACCCCCGCCCACCTCCTGGGGTTCCAGGATCTTATTTGTCAAAATGTATTATGGGAAAGAAGATATGTGGTGGTGCTGTTTCTACTCTGATATCAAATTTCCCCCCATATCATGAAGCTTCAGTGTTAGAGTCCAGAGACGAACAAAACACTCACTTCTCTGTGAGCTAAGAAAAAGGGAGGAGAAAGATTGCCAGCTACTGTAATGGGGAAAAGCCCACCATCCATAGCGCAGAAGCAGGTTTAACTCACTGTACCATTTGCAGATGTGCCTCATTTCCCACAGCAGTGTCTTAATATCTTGTGTACAGAAACCGAATTTTTCTTAATCAGTCTTATCTTTTCATGGACTTAAGCAAGCGTGCCAGGAGTAAAAATAATGCGGGCAAAGCCTCACTGGAGAGGTCTGAGGGGGAAGTGGGTTTTGCTCTAGAAATCTGACCTTTATCAAGGGCATACAGCCTCGGCAGCTCCAGTGGCCCCAAACTCCTCAGCCCTCAGTCTGGGGAAGGCTTTTCATGTAGAGGCTCATGTTTGTTTTATTTCAGGTGTGACTGTTCAGCTTTGAACACTGTAGTTCCCCTGATAGGGAAACAAAAAGGGGTTCCTTCCTGACTCCTCCCGTGGATCTCAGCTCCCATGGAAAGGCAATAGTGTCTGTTTTGTAAAGGGTAGAAGGAAAAAATTCTCTTTCCCAATTTGACTGCCATTGATAAATCCATCCATCTATAAGCACTTATTAAGCATTTAGTGAGACAGCTAAGTAGCACAATAGATAGAACTGGGCCTGAAGTCAGAAAAGTCTGAGTTCAAGTTTGGTCTCAGACACTAGTTGTGTGACCCTGGGCAAATCCCTTTGTCTACCTCAGGTTTTCTTTACTGTAAAATGGGAATAATAATATCACCTACTTCTCCGAGTTGTTGTGAGGATTAAATGACATAATACTTGTAAATTACTTGGCAAATAGTAGACTTTTAATAAATGCTTATTTCCTTCTGTCTTTCTCTCTTTCTCTCCTTCCTTCTTTTTCCTTCCTCCCTTTTCCCTCCTTTCCTTCCCTTTTCCTGCTTTTCTCTCTCCTTTCCTCCTTACTTTTCTCCCTCTTTTCCTCCCTCCCTTCCTCCCTCCCTCCCTTCCTTCCTTCCTTCCTTCCTTCCTTCCTTCCTTCCTTCCTTCCTTCCTTCCTTCCATGTACTAGGCAGGATAATGCTAGGAGTGGAAGATATAAGTATAAAGAATAAATATATCCCTTCTTAACATGAGTTTACATTCTGATAGAGGAGACAATGACATATAAAAATAGATAAGCATGAATATAAAACTAATAAATACAAATATAGACCAAGTAATGAAATATAAGGAAGTGTGGGATGGAGGGTACTAACAGTTTGGGAGATTAGGAAAGGCTTCTCACTGTAGACAGTGCTTGAATTGTGTCTTAAAGGAAGAGTGGGGCTCTGTGAGGCAGAGGTGAGGGTGGAGGGCAGGCATTCCGGACCTGTGGGGCACCCAGGGCAAAGACATTGAGACAGATGATAGTGTGTCCTGTGGGATGAACCCAGAGGCCATTTTGACTGCACATAATGTGTGGGAGGGGGAATAATATCCAATGAGGCTCTAAAGATAGGTCAGGTCCAGGTAGTGAAGGTATTTTAAAAGCTCATATGGAAGTTTCCATTTGATCCAAGGCAATGGGGTTCAAGAGTACCAATCTGGTTTTGGTAGACGAAGTTCCCTATATCAGTGAAATCATAGGCCTAATTCCTATCCTTATCTTGCGTCTGTACAGTTACACCACTGACTTGTTAGATCAAAGAGCTTAATTACTCATATGTGTGTGTGTTTATATAAACTTCGTCTACCAAAACCAGATTGGTACCTTCTATGAAAATTTTAATTATAGAAAGCTACCTAGAGCAGCTAGGTGGTGCAGTGGATAGAACACCAGGACTGGCTTCAAGAAGACCTGAGTGCAAACCCAGCCTCAGATACTTGCTAGATATGTGACCTTGGGCAAGTCACTTAACCCTATTTTCCTCAATTTCCTCATCTGTAAAATGACCTGGAGAAGGAAATGGTAAACCACTCTAGCATCTTTGCTAAGAAAACCCCAGATGGGGTCATAAAGAGTCAGTCAGTCAGTGAAAAATTACGGAATAATAAGGGCCCTGAGAATTTAAATAACATTCCCAGTGTCCCATGACCAGTATTTTTCAGAGATCTGAAAAATCTCAGGAATCTTCCTAACTCCAAGACCAATTATCTTTCCACTATGAAGTACTGCCTCTACTACAAAAGAAATACAATGTCATTTGGGGAATTGCACTAACAACTGAGAGGACTCAGAAAGATCCCTCCAGGAAGTGGAGGTAAGGAGGGAGAATGTTCCAAACATGGAAAAGACTGCCTTTTTAAAGGCCCAAAGACTGGAGATAGAATCATATGTTTTGGGAACAAGTGGTACAGGTGGAATGGAGTGGACAAGTAATTTTTAATCAGCCTGAAAAGATAGACTAGAGTCAGGTTGTGAAGGGCCTTAAATGTCAAAGAAAGGACCATGTATTTTATCCTAGGAGTAATAGGGAGTCTCTGAAGTTTCTTGAGCAGGGAAGTGAAGTGGTCAGAGCTGTGATTTAGGCAAACCAATATGGCAGCTGTGTGGTGGATGAATTTGCAGGGGCAAACCTATGGCCTTGAGGTCACATGTGGCCCCCTAGGTCCACAAATCCTCTCAGTTGTTAGTGCAAGTTTGCATTCAGTCAAAGGTCTGCACTTGAGGACCTAGAGGGCCACATGTGGCCTGGAGGCCACGGGTTCTCCACATCTGGATTAGAGGCTTTCATTAAAATCTATCCTCTTTTCTATCTCCTGCCCCTCCCCAAATATGAATAAAGTGAATCTTTTTTTTTCTTTTGGAAAGCTAATATGGCTTTTGTGATGTGACTAACCACTCCATATTTCTCTTTTTGGAAAATTCTTGTTTTCCATAAATTGGATCAGATTTTTTTTCCTATTAAGGCATACCTACACATACATATCCCACCACTCCTAGGTCAGACATGAAAGCTTTTGTTAGGACAACAGAATGACTAGCAGCTATTATCTGATGCCTGAAAATGATAACCATTTACAAACTTTCCCAAATCTCTTTGCCAGCCATCAGGTGTGACCTGGGTAGAAGGCTTTCATAAGGAGCCTATCTAGACATTACACTTGTCTTCCTAGTCTCAGAGAACTAAATATTGGGAACAGCTGGCCACCATCCCTTCTACAAAGACCATCCTCTCTACAAACGCTTGCTTCACAGTCTGGCTCACGTCCTAACTGGCTGACAGAGATACACTTTCTTTGACATTATCCAGGCAATGAGTCTTTCCACCTAGTGCCTGTCATTGGGAAATTTCAAAGGCAGGCTTCTGCTACATTAATCTGTTAATCCTTATAAGGGTGACGGCAACTTGAGATGATCCCCACTTTACAGCTGATGAAACTGAGGATGAAAAAAAGATGGAGATCCTCTTGGTGTCTCCAGATTGACCCCTCCCCTTCCTAATCCTCAAATCATCCTTTGCCCCTGCCTTCCCCAGCCTCTTCCTAAGAAGGCTCTCACTTGCACAGCTCTGCCAGGGCCCTGTAAGGAGATACATCATAAGAACGGAGGGCTAATTATTGTTTTCTTTGTCTCAGCGAGGCCAAACTGGGATCCCTGTTCTTTTGGGACTCTAATCCTCTGTTGGTACCTAGAGAAATCCCTGGCAGAAGTCCCATCCAGGTCATTATCATGGGCTTGCTTCCAAAGAACATCCCTCTCTTTTCCATTGCCTCTCTTAGCTGAGGTATCTTGGTTCTTTCTGTCTTAGACTGACCTGACATTGCCTGGCAAAGCTAGTGGTCGGGAGCCATCCTAGCACAGGCTGGTTTGCAGAGTTTGACATACATGAACAATGGTATTCACAGGCCTCATTTATGTTGAAATGCACCCATTTCTCAAGGACGCTGATACGACAGGAGACTATGATCTAACTTTCCTGAGAGCTGTTGGGGTATTTGCCCAGCATTTGTGGGGGAATGACTAGAGAAAGGGAAGGTAGCAGCCACGGCCTGTGGTTTTAGAACTGACAGCATAAGAATTAGCTTGAGGGAAGTTGTCCCATCCTAGGGGAGGAGGGGGCTCGATGCTCCATGTTCTTCCTCCCCTTTGCCTCACCATATAGCAGAGCAATGTTCCCTGGCACTGCCCCCTCCTCTCTCCCCACCCAACCCTCCATGCTCCCTTTGAAATAATCATAGGGCAGGCCCTGTCTGGCTACGTTGCCATGCCAACTCCTCTAATTTCTTTTAATCCCAGTGTTCCTTTCTAAGGAGACCTCCCCCAGCCCCCTCACCCCCCCGTAATGTGTTTTAATTGTAATAACTACTGGGTTTTAAGGAGGTAATGACCATGTGTGGGGAGCCGAAGTTGGCCATGCTCCATCCCCTGAACTGTCCCATCAATGGCGCCAGGCAGCTCTATGCCTCCCAGCAGGAGTCCTGGAGATGCTGAGGGGCTGGGCCTGACCAAGCAGGGCATGGGGAGGGGGTCAGTGGACTCTGTGCTAATGAACACAAGCCAAGGAGGAGAGACCATGGCCTCTGCAATGTTTGTGTCCCCCTCTCCAACCCCCCCATTTTCTGTTACCTCCTAATCTTCCCCAATTCCACCTCCTAATTCCCCACACCCCAATATGCCTTTAAGGGAACCCATGGGTCATTAACCTTGTATTTGCCCTAGCTAACTGGGCTGCCTCAAGGATCATGGTTAACTCTTCACCTGCTGCTGCTTAGAAGGGGACTGTTTCCATGTGACTGAGCCAACTTGCAACTAAAAACCAAGTAAGGTTTGGGGTCTGGAATTATTTTCCAAACCTGGGATAGGGGCTTGGTATCAGAATGTGAGATATGGAATAGTTCCATGTGACTTTGTGCAAATCACTTGAGTTTTCTGTGCCTTAATTTCCACCTTTATAAAAATGAGGAGTAAGGCTACATGGCCTCTGAGGCTTTCTCCAGCTTTAGACATATGGTTCTATAACTCTATAGGATTCCTCTTCAGGCATTTATTAAGTTACTATTTTGTAGAGAGGAAGTGAGGAAGGAAACAAACATTTATTAAGTGCCTGCTGTGTGCCACACACTGGGCTAAATGCTTTACAGATATCTCATTTGGTCTTTACAACAATCTTTTGAGGTAGGGGCTATTATTATCCTCACTTTATAGATGAGGAAACTGAGGCAGACAGAGGCTAAGTGATGGTGCCTAGGGTTACAGTGCTAGTTAGTGTCTGAGGCCACATTTGAACTCAGGTCTTCCTGATTCCAGGTCCAGTGCTCTAACCACCGTACACCTCCCCTGCCTCATAGAGTACTATGTTAGGCTCTGAGAGACATAACAATGGAGTTTACAGACTCATAGGGGATGATGGCAAATATTGATAATTATGGCACAACACACCAACACCATCTCAGGCAGTCTTGGTCCCTTCCACATCAACGGGTCTTAGCTCTGTGCCCAGGCACAGACAGGGTTCAGTCCTAGTCCAGCCTCTGTAGAGAAGGATCAGGTTCCTCCTCTGACTGTTTCTAGCTATTTGTAAACTCCTCATCCCCAGCCAGAGCCCTGGGGGGAAATCGCTGAGGTTAAGCTCAGGTCTAGGGTTTCTCCAAAAGGCATTGTAGATCAGAACTATTCTTCTCTTTCACAGAAAAGAAATGTTCAAAACTCAGTAATACACAATTTCAATTAAACTCTCTTGGTAGGTCAATACTTACAATGCTGAAACCTGAAACATTTTACAGGATGGTAGTAGGATCTTAGCTGTGTCCTCTTTGAGCAGCTCTCTCAAGGTCCATGGCTTCTGCCAAGGCAGGCCATGATTTGGGCTCATCCTCTTGTCTATGGCCATCTTCTTTGAGAAGGAGTGGAGCTTTTACAAAGAATATTTACTTCCAGAGATTCCAAAGAACCCAATATGTAGGAGGCATAATCTCCCTTCTTCCCTATATCACCTCAGTCTCTGGGGAGGGGAATGGGAAATAGGTTCATAGTTTAGTTTGGTTCCCATAGAGCATGGTCCCAGTTACAAGTCTAAAACCCCACCTTGGGCTCAAGTTCCATGCACTGTGGCTTCTCAGGGCTTCCATGTTGGGCTGACACCACCCTGTCTGACTTCAAGGTCACTGTGGCTCTCCCGGTCCCTTGGGGATCATCACCTCTGGCACCTGAAAAAGAGGATAAACCATATAGAACAGAAACATAGCAGAAAGGATTTTCCTTCCCCTGTCATTGGTTCAGTTCCTAGTGCCCACACTGGACATAACAGACAGGAGTACTTGGAAAAAAATAGCTAAAAGATGACAAAGAAAGCCAACAATTCAGTCTTGTCACTTTAAAAGACAGAGAGTCAATCAAAGGGGGCTGCCCAGTAGTGGATGGACCAGGTTCCATGTTGGGCAAACTGGGAATGCTTAAAACTGCCCCAGGGTAGCCTGGGTTATAGGGAATAACTCCTCCAGCTGTCAATTGGCTCTGAATAAAGGACCTAGAAGCTCTCTAATTCTCAGACACATAAGGTTGCCTCTAAGATTGGGAATGTGTATGTCAGGATCACTCTTTGGTCACCTATGATGAGGGAAATAAATGCAACCAAGAAATACAAGGGGCTAAAGGCCCAAGCTTAGCCTCCTTTAGATGATATGTGTTCACACTGTAGTAATTGAATAGTTGCCATAGATCCTACTTCCCTGCCCCTCCTCTACCTCTACCCCCACTCCCAGGAAGTCCAAGAGAGTAAAGTCCTTCCTTTGAAGGTCTATCGACACTGTTGATTTTCCTGGCTTCTGGTCAGTTCTCTTCGAGACAGCGCTCCCTTCTACCACCATGGGGACCAAGGGATTACTGCAGTATCATCCCAAAGTCCTGCACTGAGCACATGTCTCCAGAGGTAGGCAGAGAACCCAACAGTATGTGCTGTAGCCAGAGAGGTTTGGGGGAGGGACCCTAGTTACTGCTTTTTCAGCTAAAATGCATGCTATTACATGATAAGTACATAAGAGAAGTGAAGAACCAAGTGTTCCGTGAATTCTAAGCCAAAGCCTAATGAGCCATTTCTATACCTATACTGAGTGGTGTTGTTGGTGGGGAAATGGTTGGTTTCATTGGAGTGCTGCTCACGGGGGAGAAAGAACCACTCAGGGAGAGTCTGCTACCCTTATCTGCTGCTATCACAGAGGAGGGGTGAGTATGGGAGGAATTAGGCCCACGATGGTGCTCTCATCAACCTCTAAATTTCCAACCCTGGGGCAAACCCTTGGAAGACACTGGCCTAGTTATGACTCTGGATCTGAGAGAGGTCACGAAGAGGGGGGCCTGGGTCACGTTGACTCACCATTCAAATAACAATCTTTCCTCTTCAATGTCATCTTATGGTAACAAAGACAAAAACCAGAAGGACCCAAACTCAGGGTAAGGTAGGATACCAGTCACACACATAGCAGGCCAGGCCATAAGACAGTGTCCTGGATTTCAAATCACTGCTGTTTTCAGCCTTATTGGAAACATGTTTATAGCACTGATACCTTCAGGGCACATCACTAATTTTAATAATAATAATAGCAAGCCTCTACATAGCATTTATTATGTGCTGGGAGGTATACTAAACATATTAAAAATATTATCTCATTTGCTCCTCACAACAACCCGGGGAGATAAGTGCTGTTTTACATTGAGTTAACAGAGGCAGTAGAAGTCCAGTGATTTGCCCAGGGTCCCACATTCAGGTCAGATTTGAGCTCAGCTCTTCCTGACTCCAGACCCAATGCTTTATTCCCTCCATCACCTAGCTGGAAGGGACTTCAGAGGCCTTTTGATTTAACCTATCAGGATGTCCTCCTGTAACATAACTAACAAGCATCTGTCCATTGAAGACTCTCAAGGAATTGTAATCCATACCATATACCTCACTGCTTTCTGGGTCATTCCCAAACTACTTACAGGCAAAAAGAGATGGAAAGTGGAAGAAAGGTAATAATGTACCATGTTTACTATGAGGCATTCTAGAATGCCTGCCCCCTGCTTGGGTCAAGACAAACCCCTGATTTGTATATCCTAAGTCTGGGAAGTCATCTCAGACCCACATTTGATGTTTTCCTATTGTGGTGGTTGACTCTGGGTAAGTATGGGCTAGATATACTAGAGAATGAGAGCGCTGCATGTGCTGACTAGGATGATGTCTAGGATGCCCCCTTACCCAAAGAGAGAAGTGACCATTATTTTTAAGTGACACATTAAAAAATTTGTTTCTAAATCACTTACATTTTCTATTTTAACTCTTCCACTACCTTGCCTGGAAAACCATCTCTTATAATAAAGTGTTTCTAGAAGGAAAAATTCAGCAAGACTAACCAACACATTAGAAAAGGTTAACATTATCTTCAGTATTTCATATCCATTATTTCTCCATTTCTGTAAAGAAGTAGGACATATGGGGTGGCTAGGTGGTGCTGGCCCTGGAGTCAGGAAGGACCTGAGTTCAAATTCAGCCTCAGACACTTAACACAAAAACTAGCCAGGTGACCTTGGGCAAGTCACTTAATGCCAATTGCCCTACCTTACCCCCTCAAAAAAAAAAAAGAAAAAAAAATGAAGTAGGGAAGGTGATTTTCTCAGATCTCTTCCTCAGGCTAAGCTTAGGTAGCAGTAATTTCACAGCTTTCCGTTTTGATTGTTATATTATTGTATTTTCCATTTACGCTGTTGTAGTGACAGCGTCTATTATTTTCCTGGTCTTTGGCTTGTCTCACTTAGTATCAGTTCATATATGTCTTCTTATGCTTTTCTGAATTCATCAAATAGACATGATTTGTTACAGCACAGTAATATAATATTCCACTAGAATTCCAATAACACAATTTGATTAGGCATTCCTCAGTTAATAGATACCAATTTAATTCCAGCTATAGACTGTGACAAGAAACGCTGTTATAAATATTTTGGTGTATATGGGTTCTTTGTTTCTTTCTATCCTTTTTTCTTGTTTCTTTCTTTTTTGTCATTGATCTTTTTTTTTTTCTTTTTGGAGGGCAATTGGGGTTAAGTAACTTGCCCAAGGTCACACGGCTAGGTTTTTGTTTGTGTGTGTTAAGTGTCTGAGGCCAGATCCGAACTCAGGTCCTTCTGACTCCAGGGCCAGCGCTCTACTCACTGTGCCACCTAGCCGCCCCCTTGTCATTGATCTGCTTGAGGTCTGTGTCTAACAGTAGAATTTCTAGGATACAGTTTACAGATATTTTAGCCCCTTTATTTGCCCCATTCCAAACCACTTTCTAAAATGGATAGAACAATTCACGGCTTCATCAGCAGTGCATGAATGCCCACAAGCCTCTCAACATTGACTACTCCCAACTTTTCTCTTCTTTGCCCATTTACTAGGTATGAGATGAAGTGTCAGGGTTGTTTTGATTTACTTTTTTCTCATTAGTAATTTAGACTACTCTTTCATATGATTTTTTTTCATACAATTTAGGACTTTTTCATCTAGTTTACCATTCTTTTTTAGAGAACTGTTCATTCATATTCTTTGATAAGGAAGTGGTCATTATAATTAGGCCTTAAATCATCTTAAAGGTTCATTTGTATCTAGTGTGACAGGCACCTCTCAAAACTCATGTTCCATCTTGATTAAGATTGGTTGATCATACCCTTAGTGGAACCTTAGTCTTTTGGACCACTCATTCCTGTTGGTTTTGAAACAGTATGGAGAAGCTCTTGGAAGAGGGTATCATCTTAGGCTCAGGACATCAGAAAACTGATATGAAACTAGGTGTGAGGTGAGCATATAATTCTTGCATATAAGATGGTTATTTCTAGGAACCTGGTGGGAAGAGGTGGGGGGGGCGATGAAAGGGAGGCATGGGGAGAAGAGCAGTCAAGGAAGGAGGAATAGTTATGGTGAGTATCCATAGAACCATTTGTAGATATTTCCTACTTAGAGTAATGTTTCGTGGAATAATAAAATCTTAAGAGTTGGAAAGTACTTTAACTTTTATATGATACCGTTGCTTACCCAAGGCAAGAATCCCTAGACAAATAGCAATCTAGTCTTTGCTTGAATGTTGCTAATGACAGTAAGCTCACTACTTTCTGGTCACAGTCTGTTTCACTGTTGGATAGTCCTAATTATTAGGAAGTTCTTCCTTATATTGGGCTGAAATATGCTGTTGTATTAATTCTACCTATTGGCCATAGTTCCAATCTGTGGAACCATACTGAAAAAAATATATATTTTCTCGTCTACATGAAAGTACTTCAAATATTTCAAAACAGCTATCATTTTCTCTCTAAGTCTTCTTTTCTCTAGGCTGGGGTTCTTAGCCATTTTTTTCCCCCTGTATAATCTGGTAATCTCATGAAGTCTGTGGACCCCTTTGCAGAATAATATTCTTAAATGTGTAAAAGAAAATATGGAGGATTACTAAGAAAACCAATCATATTGAAACAAACTTATGTGTATATATACATATATGTATATATACATATATAAAACATACATGTATATACACATGCACTATAAGCATATATGTATACAGTGTGTATATATGTGTGCATGGATATGTAGGTATGCAGATACGTAGTCATAAATATGCATTCATATACATATGTACATATATGTATGTGTGTGCACACGCACACACACATGCTTAAAATTCACAAACCCCTGCTCTAAGACCAAAAGGCCCTCCTTGTTTTATCTGATCCTCAGATGGCATGACTTCTCAGGCTACTCCCCACCCTGGTTACTCACTCTTTCCTGGGTATTATACTTTGCCAGTTTCCCTCTTAAGATGTGGAATATGATACTTCTTTCTGCTGGGCAACATCTGGGTTTTGAGATGATGAAGATCTGAAGAGACAAGGTGACCACAGGCTACAGCGACTAGAGGCTGATGCCCAACTCTCCAGGGAAACCCAATTACATAGGCACTCTAATTTGTCTCAGTCAGTTTTCCACTGTCAGACTTTGCAATCCCATTGATTTCATTCATGCCTTCTTGTAAGAGAGTCTAGAACCATTTGGAGAGTGAGGACGAAGCAACCAAAGCAAAATCTGATTGTTTCGAATGTGTTTCTTTCATAACTGGATAGAAACGTTCAAGCTCATTTCTATTTCCACCAAAGGCCTCTTGCCCCAGTGCCTTCTCATTCATATGGTGAAATATTAGATGTGTGCTTTGGAGTCCAATGGTGAAGTATTTCTAAAATTGTGTGTG
Source organism: Gymnobelideus leadbeateri (assembly GCA_011680675.1). Taxonomy (NCBI): domain Eukaryota; kingdom Metazoa; phylum Chordata; class Mammalia; order Diprotodontia; family Petauridae; genus Gymnobelideus; species Gymnobelideus leadbeateri. The sequence goes on from WOXC01006340.1 coordinate 66,492, forward strand.
TGTGTGTGTGTGTGTGTGTGTGTGTATTTTCTTCTAATTTAATGTGCCAGACAAGTCTCTCTGTAATTAAAACCAGAAACAAGGACTAGACTTAGAGATTTGAAGGCTGTAAAATTCTAGAACAGGTTTATGTAAAGCAATTAAAAAGGAGGTTAAAAATTGTTTAAAAATTAAACACTAATTACTACCCCCCCAGCCCCCTTTCTGTTAAGCGGTTCTGGCTATGGTGCTCTGAGAAAGACATAAAAAGTGAAGCCTTGCGCTTTGTTGCTGTAAATCAGGTTGTGTAAATGCTTCTCTGCATCTTGCAGTCGAACCCATCTGCTGTCAATTAACCTAAATCACGTCTTTTCAATTAAACTGACTTAGAGGCTGGATCATGAAGTCTGGTAGCAAAACAGGGAGGGCAGTTGTGGAGGGTGGGAGAAAGGTGAAGTCTGATTGCAGGCTGCGAAGTGGAAATATCTTTTAAAAGGTGTGATCCCATTTTAGTGTTTTCCATATAAAATGGGGTATTATTCTCTGCCCTATTGGGAGCAATGAAGGATGAAAACCAAGTCAGGGAGGTGGGTCTTGTGAACTCGAGGTAAATGAATTCCTGCTAGTTGCAGTGAGGAGGTGAGGGCTATGTTGTGTTGTCTGCTGCCTGGGCAGTATCAACAGACCCTCACTCTGGGACGGGTTTATTGTGCTCTGGGAAGGATGAAACAAACAGGGATGGGCTTTGGCTGCAGCATGAGGGGCTTAGGGGAAACACAAGAAAGGATTTCCTTGTCAGGAGGCAGCTACCTAGGCAGTGGAGAGAGCACTGGGCCTGGACTCAGAGAGGCCTGAGCTTAAATTCTGCCTCAGGTATTTACTACCTGTATGACCTGAGACAAATCATTTAATCTCTGTTTGCCTCATTTTCCTTAACTGTAGAATAGGAATAAGGTTGTTATAAAGGGTTGTTGTAAAGTACTTAGCCCAGTACCTCACGCATAGAAGGAACTTAGATGTCTCTATTCCCTTCCCTCCTCTTCAGAATGGTGACTGAACACTGGAACCCAGTTATTAAAGGGACGTTGAATAATGGAAAGCACAGAACTCAGGTTTCAGAGACCTGGGTTCTAGTCCCAGTTCAGTTGTATGATTTTAAGTAAGTTATTTTCCATCTTCGGTTCTTAATTTTTCCTTCTGTAAGATCAGGGGATTAGTCTAGGGTTTCTTAACTTGAGTTCACAGAACTTTTTAATATATTTTATGTTTAATATATTTAATATTTTATACATTTATAAAGATATTTAATATATTCAGTATATTTTGATAACTGTATTTCAACACAATTGGTTTCTTTTTCAATCCTTTGTAGTTTATGGATTTTAAAACATGGCTTTGAGGAGTCCATAGGCTTTACAGGATTGTCAAAGGAATCCATGACCCATGAAAAATGCTTCAGAACCCCTGGACCAGGTGATCTATAGATACCTTCTAATCCTCACACTCCATGGCCTTCAGCTTCAGAATCCCCCATGGTAGGGGGTAAAGGCAAATAAATATTCTTAATGGGAGTCTCATTTCTTTGGGATGGCTTACCTGTATGACTCTGGGGAGAGTCTGGGGAGATTGATAAACATGGTGACCTCTCAAGGGCTTGTCCAGGTTGATAGTTTTTCAACCCTTTGCTCCTCTGAGAGGTTTTCATTTGTGTATGTCTATGTTTTGTTGGGCTTTGTTGCAGGTAGATTAAAGAATCATTGAATCTCTGAAAGGCTCTTCTAAATCTGGGCTTATCTAGTTCAACCTGCACCAGGACAAGTGTTCCTTCTACAATGCACTGGGAAGGTGGTGCTTTGCTTCCTATTAGTGAAAGGGAAACTTTTGGTTATGAGGTTCTCCATGCATCTTTTTTCTTGGCTAAATATTCCTAGTTGCTCCATCAGGCATAATCTTGGAGTTTATTTCCCCCTTGGTGTGCTGTAGCTTAGCATTATCCTTCCAAAAATATGATGCCCAGAGCTGAATACAAGAAGATGAAAGGCTCATAAAATCCATAGAGACCATTCAGTGCAGGGGCTCTTAATCTTTTTGCATATATCACGGACTCTTTTGGTGAGGTAACTCCAAGTTATTCTATGTATGCATCTTATTTGTGCATAGTTTTTTGTGTATTCCCTTCCTTGTTATGAAGATTATGAACTTTGAGAGCATATCTTTTTCTTTTCTTCCTGATCAATTAGCACAATGCCTGCCATATAGTATGTACTTCACAAATGCAGGCTGATGACTTGGTGGAGCCTATGGACCCTTTCTCAGAATAATGTTTTAAATGCATAACAGAAAATGTAGTATTTCAAAGGAGATATGAAGATAAATATGTGACTTTTTTTCTTTCCAACATTACTATCTCCCTGTTTGAGAATCCTTAATCTAGTCCACACAACATTTTACAACTCAAGAGATTAAGTTCAGAGAGAAAGTCAGGTCTAGAACACACATCTCTTGATTTCCAACCCTGTGTTCTTTCTACTACCCCATGTTACTGCAAAAATCCTTTCCTATCAAACTTTTGGTGGCTGGATCTCCTGGAGAAGAGGAAGACTGCTGTCTTACCACGAAGGTGCCCCAATTGTTAGTGGGAAATATTGATGTCTGCTTCACTTGGTTCATTTGCTCATATTTCCCACCTTTGTAGCCTCAGTCTGCTTCTCCCAATGCATTTTAGGTGAGGTTTCACCCCAGTAAGGAGACTCGTTTAAATTTAGGACAATGGTTTGGGATCCTCTTCTATGGAGAAAAAAGAAAGTTAGTCCTTGTTCAACTAGGACCGAGAAAATTTTCCCCCTCAGTTACAGAGACATAGGTGAGAGATTGAATGTAGATGGTTGATTAGTGAATTTTTAAAACGCTATTTCTCTTTTTCTTTCTTTATATCTGCAATGATCTCTTTGAACAACTAACAGTTTACTTGAAAATCTTAATTTCTTTTGGGATTTAAAATAATAGCTCTGTTGAGGGAGGGCCTGGAAGAATGGTATATACAAGCTCACATTCATATAATTTTCCAGAGGATTTTCCTCACCATAGCACTGTAATAGGTAGTATAAGAAATATCACTTCAGTTTAGGGAGGAGACAAGTGAAGTAGAGAAATATTGCCTTTTATATATAGCAGAGACAAGACTCAGATCCAGATTCTTCTGATATATCTTTTCACTGTTCTGTGTTTTGTCACCCTTCAAACTTAGATATGTGGGTAACAAGCATTTACAAAGCAATTACTTTGTATGGGTACTGAACCAAATGGGTCAGATGCAAGCAAAAAAGAGAGTCCTGATCCTCCAAGAGCTTATACTCTATGCTGGAAGGCATCACACAAAAGGGAGTTGAAAAGCAGGTGTTGGATGGAGGGGGATGAAGTTACTTGTGTAGGGGGCACCACACTGAAGTCTGGAAAGGCTGAAGTGTAGACAAGAGAGGAAAGAAGGTTGATCACTTTGGGACCTTCTCCAAAATGGAGTCTCCAGGGGAAACTCAAGAATGCAGCATTAAGCTAATTCCAGAGGGTCAGTTGGGATCCCCTCTTTCTCCCATTGAGAGACCTTGCTGAGATATGTGACCAGAATCACAACAGTCCCCAGACTTCTCTATTTGGCCATATCATTACATAAGGTGCTGTGTTGCCTTTTCCCCACTTTGGTCTGATCCAAACCTGTTGGCTAAGGTCAAATATTGTAGACCAGTGGTTCAATCCTGGAAGTGGAATGAAGTGTGACACACAGACCACCTACCATTAACATTGAACAGAAATGAAGTTTACTTAAGAGTAACACAGGAAAGATATTCAGTAAGGATGTAGCACTCACTCAGGTAGGGACAGTTTTCACTATATCTATGCAGAAATGTCTTGTTGGAAGAGCATGTGGAATCACTTAATGGTGGGGTCATCTATCATGTCTGAGGTACACTGTTCCTCCTGTATTGGGTTTTTTATGCCTTTTATCCTTTTGCAACTAGGAAACTGTGTCAACAGCTACATTTCTAGTCCCTACAATAATTCAAATTTTATAGATGGCTTCATTGCTTTTTAGGGGAAAACTAAACCAGATTACATGCCAGGAATTGTAATAGATGTTATTCCTACCACACTGACCAGAACCCCAGAATAAGTGGAAATGCTGGGCCCAATGTCTAGGGAATGAGGTAACTGCTGCTTTCCCCCTCTCTTCCCTCTAAAAGTATAAACAGAATAGGTTGCTTCCCCTGTAAAGTGTACATTCTACATTGACTTCTTGGAGCTAACGTTTAATTAAGGAATGGAGGAGACCCTTCTCTCATTCTGACCCCCCTTTACCATTTTATCCTTCTTATACTTTATTTTCTCCCTTACCCCATTACTCTGTGGTTTAGTGCCACTAGTTTCCCCAACATCCCTTACATAAGACATTCCATTCAGCAGTGGAAAATTCTCACTTGTTTCCCCATGCCTGGAATTCTCTCTCTCCTCATCTCTGCTTCCTCATCTCCTTGGCTTCTTTCAAGCTAAAATCCTATCTTCTACAAGAAGCTTTTCCTAATCTCCCTTAATTCTAGTGCCTTTGCTCTCTTGTTTATCTCCAATATATCCTGCATATTGTTCACACATAGTAAATTTTATGTTGTCTCCTCCACTGGACAGTGAACTCCTTGGGAGCAGTGGTTAGGGGTTGTTTTTTGGGGAGTTTGGCTTTTCTTTGTATCTCTAGTGCCTGGTACATAGTTGTCACTTAATAAATGATTGCTGACTAACTGTTGACCGACTGTTTTGTAGTAGAATATTCAATTATCTAAAGCATTTCATTCAATTCATCTTCAAGTCCCATGCATTTTTGGCAAAGGGAGAGGATGAAAAAAGAATTAGTAATTGGGTTTCCCTCCTGACAAGCAAGCTCCCAGTTTATGATAGGATCTCCCTGCTCTGAGGCTAATTAATTTGATAGAGGCCTTCATAACTGCTCTCAACGTAGTACAAAAGACATGAAATGTAGGAGTAGGGGGATGTGAGGGATATGCTCAGAAGTTATCATCCCTTCTACCTATCTTCAGTTTGGGAGTAGTGGGGAGGAAGAAAAAAGAAGGGTAGGAGTCAAAATGTGAATAATAGGTAGGGTAGGGGAAGTTAAGTTGAAGCAACAGATGCAACAGTTGGTAGCATAAGAGTACTGTGGACACAAGGAAGGCTGCCTTCCCATCCATTGCTCTTTCCAAGAAAAGACAACAAGCATGGGAGAGAGTACTAAAAGGTTTGCATGGCAGAATAAAAGTCTACAGCTTTAGACCAGATGTGATTTCTCTGTGATGCTCTATATGGATCTGCACATATAATTCCTATAATTCCTGAGCTTGGAATGGGGCCCATTATATACATCAAGCCTTGAACAACGGTATCAGTACTAAAGCCAGGGAGGTGTTGACTTTCTGAAGATCAAGGAAGTAGCAAATGGTAGGTCTTTCTGAGTCAAAACCTAGTGCACATTCTATTATATAGGAGCTAAGCAACTAAGATGTGCCTGAGTTTCCCTTTGGATGAATCTGACCTTCTCCAAGTCCTCCAGTGAGTCAGGGATGTGACTGGTAGATGGGAGGTACTTACTCCCCACTTGTTGTAGGTACTTACTCCCCCTAGCTCTGTGATGGTGCATTGATTAAAACAACTCTGGTACCCATGGCCAAAGCAGCCTCATGGTATGGCTCCACAAGGATTCTACTTCCTGTGCTCAAGAAGCTTTCCATTGAGGAGACCTGCCATTTAAGGCTTACTAGTCCTTCCAAAAACCCCACCTCTGACCTCAGGAGTGGCTCCAAAGCTTCTTCTGATTTTCAGGATTGTTTCTTTCTCTGTATTTATATCCCCAGTGCCTGGTATGTAGGAAGCACTTAATAAATGCTTGTTGATCAATTAAAACAAGCAGCCATTGCAGTATCATAGTTAAGGCTGGGATTTTCCAAGATGGATTCCAGCCAGTATTGCTTTTAAGTTGGGCTAATGGAAATGGACATTCAGAAATTTGATTAAAAGGTTGGAAATTATGACCAAGATATTGGTTATCATTGTTCATCAGGTTTACATGAAATAGGAAGAATTAGGAGGGCTTAGCTGATCTCCCAAAATGGCTACTGTGGAATTCATGGGTAGAAGTTAGAGACAGATGCAGTCAGTGTAAGGAAATATGTTCTCTCTCTCTTCAAATTGCACCATATTCTCTTGCCCATGTGTATCCCATATTTCAGCAGAATGTAAATTTATTGAGGGCAGCAGCTGTTTTGTTTTGTCTTGGTATCAAAGCTTATATGTATGAAGCTTGTTTGTATGTAGCTTGTTAGATGTTTAACAAATGGTTGTTGAACTTAATGATACATATGAAAGTTCTCTGTAAAACTCGGACTTCAAGGGATTATTGATGTTAATTATTTCATTGCTAATTGAAGCTTGGGTCACTCCGGCACACCTATCTTGATCCCCTTAAGAACCTTCCTTTCATCAGCAATTGCTTGTAGTTCCTCTGAGTCAAGGCATCATGGAATTTTGGAGTTGGAAGGAACCTCAGAAGCCATATAAGCTAGTCCATATCTGATAAAGGAAATCCCTCAACAGCATGCCTACCTTTGCCTAAGCCCCCTCTAAGTGAGAGGGAACCTGCTACCCCCCACCCCAGGCAGTCCATTTCACTTTTGGGTAGCTCCTATTGTTAGGAAGATCTACAATAAATCTAACCTAAATTTTTCTCATGAAGGACAAAATCTGTCTAATCAGCTGCACAAATGTCCAGGGTACCTGACCATTAGAGGAAACTTCCATCAAACATAGTTCTGGTGAGTGAATGAATGAAAAAGCATTTACATTCTTACTTTGCGCTGGACAATGTTAAGTACTAGAGATACAAATACTAAAAGAAAGGCAGTCCTTGTTCTCAAGTAGCTTATACATAAGGAAGTGGTGGACAGGGAGGGTCTTTAATTTAAAAAAAATTATTTTCAATTATCAAGTACTCTTTCCTTTTCCCTCCCACTATTTTCTGCTAAAAATACCAAACACTCCTCTTCCCTCAAACCTAGACAAATACCAACAAAAAAACCCACTTGTAACAATATAAATAGTTAAGCAAAACAAATTCCTGCATTATCCATCCACAAATGTATGCCTCACTCTGCATCTTGAGTCTATTACCTCGCTGTCAAGAGGTAGATAGCATGCTTTAGCATCATTCCTCTGGAATTGGAATTGGCCTTAAGTCTTTCAAAAATTGTTTGTCTTTACAATATTATTGTTGTTCTAAAAATTGTTCTTCTGCTTTTGCAATTCATTCTGCTTCAATTAAAATATGTCTGCGGACCCCGGGTTAAGAACGCCTAATCTAGAGTATCTGGTTTAAACCAAAGAGATGAAATTAACAGAGACAAATGTAAAGTCCTGTGTATGAGTTAAAAAAAAATGAATTGTATAGATACAGGATGGAGAGACATGGCTTGGCAGCAGTTTGTATGAAAACAATCTGAGGATTTTAGTTGACTACAAATTTAATAGAAACCAGCAAGGGATATAATATAGTTGCATTTTTTTTAAGCCAACATAATTTTAGTTGGGCTACATTAATAGATATATAGTTTCCAGAGCATGGAAACTGTCTCACAGTAATCTATACTAGTCAGATCACCATGTTTACTTCTTATACCTCATTTTAATAACATTGGCATTTATTAGGTAAGCAGAAATGATAAAGGATCTGGAAGCCATGTCAAAGTAGGATATATGGAGAAATTGGGAGTGTTTGGCCTGGAGAAGAGAAAATTCAAGAGAAAGAGAATGGTTGTTATCAAGAATTTGAAGGGCTGCTGACTCATGTGCTACCTCCTATGGCAGACCTAATCAGATCCTCCTGCCCCCAGTTGAGAGTGCCCTCCTCCCAGAAATTTATCATCATCATCATCGGCAACGGCAGCAACAATTAGCATTTATTAAGCACCTACTATGTATCCATCACTCCTACAAACACAGTGAAAGGCAAAGAGCAATCTCTGCCCTCAAGGAGTTCATATCCAAATAGAGGAAAAAGCACTCAAACTATGTACACACAAGACAAATACAGTGTAAAGCAGAGATGATCTCAAAGGGAAGGCACTGGCAGGGAGATGAAGGAGGAAAATAGGAAAGGATGAGACTTAAGCTGAGTCCTAAAAGAAGACATGAGATAGAGTTGAGGAAATGAAGTGTTGTGTGTGAGGAATGGTAAGTACTCAAGAGCTGCTGGATCATAGAGAGTACGGAGGGGAGGAAGGTATGAAATTGGAGAAGGGGCCAGGTTGTAAAGGCCAAAAAGAAGAATTTATTGAATGGAGGGGGGAAGGGAAGGTGACATTGTCAAACCTGCACTTGAGGAAGATCGCTTTGGTATCTGAGTGGAGGATAGACTGATGTGAAGGAAGACTTGAGGCAGGAAGTCCAACCAATGAACTCTTGCAATAGTTCAGACTTGAGGGGCTGAGGGCCTACTCTAAGGTGGTAGCTGTGTGAGGGGAGAGATTGGTATGTACGTGAGAGATGTTATGAAGATAGAAGTGATAAGACAGTGGACATGTAGGGTGAGTGTGAGAGAGGAATTGTGGATGACCAACATTGTGAACCTTGGCACTAATGCATTGCTGGTGGAGTTGTGAACTTATCCAACCATTCTGGAGAGCAATCTGGAATTATGCCCAAAGGGCTATAAATAATTTCATACCCTTTGACCCAGCAATACCACTTCTAGGGTTATATCCCAAAGAAATCATAGAAGTGGGAGGAAGACCCATATGTAAAAATATATTTATAGCAGCTCTTTTCATGGTTGCAAAGACTTGGAAATTAAAGGGGTGCCCATCAATTGGGGAATGGCTAAACAAGTTGTGGTATATGCATGTAATGGAATATTATTGTGCTACAAGAAAGGAGGAGGAGGCGGTTTTCATAATTACCTGGAGAGGCTTATACAAACTGATGCTGAGTGAGAAGAGTAGAACCAGGAGAAATTTGTATACAATCACAGACACAACATATGTGTGATGACCAACTATGACAGACTGGACTCTTCTCAGCAATGCAATGATATAAGTCAATCTTGAAAGACTCATGAAGGAGAGAGATGTCTATATCCAGAGAAAGAACTAGAAAGAACTGAGCTTGAATCCTGATGGAAGCAAACTAGTTGATCTTTTTCTTTTCATTGTTTGGTTTTATTTCTTCTTTACCATTTTTCATTCCATCTAGTACAATATGCTTTTGTAACTTGACTAATGTCTAATGTATTTGCAGATCCTATACTGGACTGTATGCTGTCATGGGGGGTGGGGGGAGGGAGGGAAGGGAAATTTGAAACTCAAGGAACTATGGAACTGAATCTTTTTTTTTTTTTTGCTTTTTGGAGGGCAATTGGGGTTAAGTAACTTGCCCAAGGTCACATGGCTAGGTTTTTTCTTTGTGGGTATTAAGTGTCTGAGGCCAGATCCGAACTCAGGTCCTTCTGACTCCAGGGCCGGTGCTCTACTCACTGCGCCACCTAGCCGTCCCTGAACTGAATCTTGTAAACTAAAAATAAACAAACATAAGAACAATAATGGACAGACAAAAAGAAAACAATAACCCAAAACCAAAACATTGTGAACCTTGGGTATCTTGGAAGATAGGTATCCTCTGGGATAACAGGGAAATTGAGAAGAGGGAAAGGCTTATATATATATATTTTGTGTTTACTTATTTATATTCATAGTTTCTCCTCAAAAACATGTAAGTTCCTGAAGAGTAGGGATTATTTTCTTTTTTGCCTTTGTATTCCTATTACCCACTGGTGCCTGGAGCATAGTAGGTGCTTGATGAATTTAGTGAGAGGGATTACACTTAGGCAGAATTGATGCTTTCAAATTGTAGTGCTGGAAAATATTTTTGAGAGCCCTGTGGAGAGCAAGGAGATCAAATTAGTCAATACTTAGAGAAATTAATTTAGGCTGTTCACTGGAAGGTTAAATACTGAAGCTGAAGCTTAACTACCTTGGCCATATAATAAGATGGGACTCATTGGAAAAGACCTTGATATTGGGAAAGATTGAAGGCAAAAAGAAAAGAGGGTGGCAGAGGATGAGATGCCTAGGGTCATGGAAACAATGTACATGAACTTGGACAGACTTGGAGAGATAGTGGAGGATAGAAGGGCTTGGTGTGCTGTGATCTTGGGGCTCACAGAGTCCGGCATGACTGAATAACAAAATACTTGTTTTATTTTGTTCCAGAGAGTAGATCTAATCTGTGGGGTAATTACAAAGGAGGCAGATTTTTGTAGATCTTGGTAGCATTTAGAGCTGTCCGATATTGGAATAGGCTGTCTTGTACAGGAATAAATTGTATATAACTGGAAGTATGCAAGCAGAGATTGGATTGATCACTTGGCGTACTGAATAGTGTTGGAGGCTAGACTAGGCGCTCTCAATGGCCCCTTATAGCCCTGAATTTCTATGATTATTCTACAGAATTTTTAGGATAAGGTCCCTCAGGGTACCCTGTAGCCCCAAGGAGAGGCCCCATTTCCCTTCAAGAACAATGATGTTGTCCCACCCTTATTTGATTTCCCAGCATGTAATTAAACGTAGACTTGCAGCACTATGTAATCATCAGGGTGGGTGGGTGGAGGGGGGATAGGCAGGAGATTTGAGGAGGGAGAAGCCCAGGCATTTACAGATCTCACTTAATAATTCAGGGCTGGCTAGAGACTGAGTGAGGTATTTTACACTCTGGGAAGGCAGATAATGAATCATTCTTCTAGAACGAGAGACCTTTTTATTTTTTTTCCCAATAAAATCATTAAACTGGGATTTCTGGAGGCCTGACACTTTGTGGCCTTCATGGAATTGACCTGGAGTGTGGGTGACAGGAAGAATTATGCTGTAATGAAGGTGGAGGGTCTGTGATAAGAAGAGGATCATGAAGAAGAAATCTAACAAGGCACATAGACATGCAGGCACAAGATGAGACTTATAAAAGAAGAAGGTTAGGCCTCTGAGTTTAGGTAGGAGAGAAGAGGGAAGGAAGGGGGAGTGTGCTGATTTCTCATCACCCCAGCTGACATATGGTTTCCCAGTGGCTGTTCCCCAGGGCTGTGGCAGGTTGTATGCTTTGAACATATGTTTGGTATTATCGCTGTTTTTATAATAATAACTGTGGTCTTGGAGGGGGAAAATACTTAATTAAAATGCAGCACCCTGCAACATTTTTCATTGTTATCGAAGAAACATAGGGCTGGGAGGGCTCTCCAGAGGTCGTCGACTCTTTCCCCTGCATCTAACCCAGGCCAGGAAGGTGGGCTTTTAGCCTTTCCTTAAAGGTCTCCTCCAATAAGGGAGAGTCTGTTGCTCATTTCTGTGGCCAATATCAAACCTACAAAGGGAAGGAAAATGTGTAATATTTAGGAATTCAGAGTTGCAATGTAATAAGTGCTAGTCGACTCACTAGTTGCTTAGAATTCAACTGGTTGACTTGGATTTTGCCATAATTATAACACTATTCTGCATGCTTATTTCGATAGAACCATGGTTTCATCTATGTAGGTATTCCTTTCACTGTTGTAGGTAGCAAACCCTCCTGCCTCCTCATTTTATGAGATTTTGGTCTATGTCTTTACATGAATTGTCCATATGGTGTCCATCCAATATTCTGGAGAATCTTTCCCTCATTCTTTTTAATATTTGGCAGGGTGGGTACAGGTACATCGTTTAGGCCAGGGGTGGGAACCTGTGACCTTGAGGCCATATGTGACCCTCTAGATCCTCAAGTGTGACCCTTTGACAGAATCCAACTTCAGTCAAAAGGTCACACTTGAGTATCTAGAGGGTCCTATGTGGCCTCGAGACTGCAGGTTTTCCACACCTGATTTAGGCTATTTTATCTGGACTGCATCTTTTGTTTGGAGAAAGTGACTGAATAATAGCAATAAGATTGAAAATATAATAATGGACCTACATTTAAGGTTTGCAAAGTGCTTTCCATCTATGATCTCATTGGATCTTTGATTTTACAAAAACCTTGTGAAGTACGAGGTATGATTATTATTATCTCCACTTTGCAGGTAAACATGTTGAGGTGAAGAGAGTTTCAGTGACTTTTCTAAGGCCACACAGTATCTGAAGCATGATTTGAAACCATATCTTTTTGGCCCTAAGTTCAGGACTCTATGCTTTATACTACAAGTCCAAAATGATCATATCTTATAGCCTAAGGGTCAGACTTTTGATTCAGAATAAGCTTATCTTGGATCAGAGGGGCATTTCAAACTGCACACAGTCCCAACTTTTCATCACTCCCAACCATCTTCAGCTAATCTTCTCTTTCCCTTTGCTTTGCCCAAGATGCTCCAAGGCTTAGAAATTAAAATAATAATAATAATCCTAGAACTAAGAGCTAAGGTACTTTAGGAATTATCTAGTTCAATCTCCTCATTTTATATGTGATCACTGGCCCTGAGGGTGGTGATCATTGTCGGGGGAAGAGGATCATAAGGAGCCCTGAATCTGGATTTGCACAGAACCTGGGTTCGGTGGTGACCTGACCCTGAAGAGAGGGAGCCAGGTTCTTTTCATCTCTCTGCTTCATTATACCCCAGAATTTATAAAACAAAGATTAGGTTTGGCTTAAATCTGAAATTTCACCAAAATGGATTAGTAGACTCCCTTCTAGAAGTGCATTCAGTGTACCACACAGATATCAGATATAGGATTTTGTTGTTGTTTGTCCTTTGTTTTCAAAGAAGACCAGGACATCATAGAGTGATGTCTTGACTTGTGTGTGAATTGAATTTAAATGAGGCAGAGTCGCATAAAGTTGTCAGCTTCTCTCTTGCAGAATCAGTGAAGTCCAGTGGCAGGACAAAGGTCAAGACACCTGGTTATGGCCCAGAATGCATAGATGACCTTGGCATCTTCCAAGCTGACCAAGTTCTAAGCACTTCCAGCACCTGCTTCAGCCACCTTCATGGCCTTTGGAGCAAATTATTCTCATCCGACCATTCTGCTCGGGGAAGTCTTGCATGGAGTGTTCAGGGAGAATTAGCACCTCTAGTGTGAGGGCTTGACAAGCCCCTTTCTGGGCTGTTCATCTGCCTTTGGTCCTCACCTTTCACTCAACTCTCACCTGTGGTTCCAAGAAGCTGTTTTATCTTGGTAAAACCATCTCAGCAGATGGGTTAAACTAGGTTAAGGGGCACTGAAAGACCTCAAACCTGTTGGTGACTTAGGTATTGGATAACTGTTTATTTGTTGTTGTTCAGTCATTTTGGGCCTGTTCAATTCTTTGTGACTTCACTTGGGATTTTCTTGGCAGAGATACTGGAGTGGTTTGCCATTTCCCTCTCCAGCTCATTTATAGAAGAGGAAACTGAGGCAAACAGGGTTAAGTGACTTGTCCAGGGTCACACAATTAGCAAGTATCTGAGACCAGATTTGAACTCAGGAAGATGAGAGTCTTCCTGACTCTAGGCCTGGCACTCTATCCACTACGCCATTTAAGTGCCCCAGCTATTTATTTATTGACTATTTATCCTACCACAAAAGAAATGCTTCCTCCCAAGTGTGAATTAGAAAATACTTAAAACATAAAATAATAACCTATCAAGTCAATTATACTATCTTCAGAGATAAAGACATCTGAGGGAATACTGAAAAACCAGTTCACATTTTTCGTGGATCTCTAGTATCTGAGTCACTCATATTCTGTCCAGTCAGGTGTTGCTCTTTGGTACTTCCAGGCTCAGGATGGTTCTATTGGTAATCTTAGAGAAGGAGGACCTTCTCCAAGAAGTGGTGTAATCACATAAAGCACTGTCTACTAGACAAACTTAGAAACCCCAGAATTCTCAAACTCTTGAGTTACCATCAAGGCTGGAAGTATTTCTCTTCCAGCATCACTATTCATTATAGATCTATGCTTAGGGAAGAAATGCAAAGGCAGAGAAAGGAAGCCAGGAGACTCAAGATCATGTAGGCAAACAAATTCCTACTGCCATGTACTTGTAGCTACCATGGCTTCTGGGGAAGATCTTCTCCCCACCTGCTGGAAGTTCAAGGAAGAGTTTGCAGAGTTCCAGAGTGAGAAGATCAAAAGGGTGGGTGGTGGAGGAACTTTTCATTACTCATGAAACCTATTGGAGAGAAGTTCGCACCTGTCTACTGCCAATCACCTGCAGTGCAAACCTCGTTATATGCAACAAGGAACCTACTAGGAGTTATTGTATCATGTATGTCCCTTAGCAAGGGTCCAGAACATATGTCCCACAGAAAGGGTCTGAGTATGAGCCTCTCTCTGTGGGGAGTATAGCAGAGAGCTGCACTGAAGGGGCATTAAATCAGGAATCTACAAAGGGAGAAAGGGAATCCCAGTAACCTGGAGTTGTTAAGCTACCCCTTTGCCACGTTTTCTTTACACATAAGCCATTTGTGAGATATTGAGATATGTGAGGTATTTACTCATACATCATCTGATTGTAAAGTTCTTATCCATTCTACCCATAGGCTTTGTGCATATTTGTGGGAGAGGGTGCTCTAGAAGTGTGTGTGTGTGTGTATGTGTTTACAACTGTTTTTCTTTGCTGACAAGCTAACTATATGTATCCGAGCACACCTCTGGGGGCTCATGAGTAACTAGAAATCCAGCCTTTTAGGGTTATACCCTAAAACTCTGAGAGTAGTAGTCAGTGACCCTTTGGAGACTTAGTCTACCAATTCAAATGGGAGTTGAGGATGTAGACCCAGAAAAAGTACTACACAAATAAATACTATGTGTATTTGTCTGTCTATCTATCTATCTATCTATCTATCTATCTATCTATCTATCTATCTATCTTTCTTTCTTTCTTTCTATATACATTGATATACACACATTTATAATGTACACATTATATATATTTCTCACTCTTTCTGAGAAATATATACAGTATATAAACACAAGGCTAAGAGGTAAACAGGGCTGTAGCAAATTGTAAGCTTTGAACATGTTTGGTATTATCACCATTTTTATAGGTGAATTGAGATCTTTAAAGTCCAATGACCTTGGTTCAAGGCCTGCCTCTGACATATAAATGGCCCTATGACTCTGGGCAAGTAACTTAGTTTCTAAGTTCTCTAGATCAAGGATTTTCAAAGTGTAATCCAGGGATGTCTAGGACCTAGGAAGTCATAACTATTTTTTTTTCTTGCTTTTTGGAGGGCAATTGGTGTTAAGTAACTTGCCCAAGGTCACACGGTTAGGTTTTTGTTTGTGTGTGTGTTAAGTGTCTGAGGTCGGATCCAAACTCAGGTCCTTCTGACTCCAGGGCCACCTAGCCACCCCCATAACTATTTTCATAATAATCACAAGATATTTTAAGTTCCGATATGGTAAACATCAATAGATATAACCCACATAAAGAGGGTTTATATCTGTTGGTGGGTTAGGTGGCACTCAATTTTTTAAAGTGTAAAGGGGTCTTGAAACCAAAAGTTTGAGGGTTGGTGCCCTATACTACTCCCTAAGATTATACATTGTCAGCCTGCATTGGTACAGGGAGTTTCCCAAACTAAGAATTCCCCACACCGATGAAATCATAGGTGCAGTTCCTCCCTCTTTATGAAATGTGAAGTAATTGGAGTGGGGTATAAGAGGAGGGAATAGGAACTTGGAGGAGGGATTAAGAAAGGCCTCATATAAGCCATAGCACTCAGAAGGAAATGAGGAATTTTAAGAGGCAGAAATGGGTGCATTCTGGGCATGGAGACAGAAGATTGGATGTCAAACCTGAGGAACTGAAAGTAGTAGGAATTTAACAAATGTTGATTGAATTAAATTGGATTGTATAGTTAGAACACAGCAGAGATACTATTAGACTTCTAGTCCTCTGAAAGCAAACTCAGGGTTTTTCCCACTATATTATGTTACCTCCTCTGACCTTGATACATCTTTTGGTTTGGGACATTTATCTCATAGCTATCTCATGGCAACACACAAACAAACCAGTTTTATGGGACCCTTCCAGCTAGCTAGATATGGCATGGGAACAGAAGAGAAGGCCTCTGGGATCCCTGAGGACAAGGAAAATGTAGCTATCATGTGGGCAAATGCCACGTACCAGGGGAGACATGGGTGCCAGTCAAACCAGAATAGTTATCTGGCCTGGCAGAGCCCAGCACCTTGTGTGGCCAAATATCCAGTGGGTGTAATGTTCCCACAGAACTAAGGAGAAGGTATGAAGTCATCCCTCCCCAAAGTTAGTTTCTTCCTGTCCCAGTAGCTTCCTCCTTTGGTGGCTGTAGGCTGAAAGGTAATGGGCTTGTCACCTGGGCTTCAGTCCTGTTTCCGAACATGTCTGAGTGCTTGATTTTGAAAGAACATGTAGACATTTGCATATCACCTTATATATAACGTAGATCATATGCAAATACTTTCAGATTCTCTCAGAGGGCACTGGGGCATGTAGCCCTGGGGGCCTACAGAGGAACCTGTATTGTTTGTGCTTTCTGGGAAAGGGGAAGAGCTTTAATGGCTAGCCCTCCTTGGGAAAGTGGTACTACACTGAATTCATCCCCACTCCTTTTAATCCTGGTGCTAGCTTGTCACTGGTCACTCAGGTGAAGCTTCCTTGGCTTGAAGAACCAAGTCACAGGGTCCCATACAGTGGTGGTAAATCCAGGTACCATTGGGCCTAACGTGTGTCAACATTAAGCATTTTTGGACTGATTTCAAAATCAATGACAAACACAAAGATATGAACCCATTTTTACTTTTAATGAACACTTTATTTTTAGAAGCATGAGAATCAATACTCTTTTTATCTGAAAATCATGAGTTGCCAGCTAGAACCTACATCTTTTTTTTGTCATACTGTGCTTCAAGTCATGGCATTCTAGACATTTAGAACTGATCAAGACTTTAGAAATCACTGTGGCTGTCACCTCCTCCCCCCTCCTCCCCCCTCCTCCCCCCCTTTTTTTTAACAGATGAGGAAATGGAAGAGAATTTACGTTAATTTGGCTAGCTAGAAGAGCTGAAAGGATCTTAACCCTGATTTTCAGACTGGGGTTATGTCTACTATGCCACATATTTAAATATTTTAAGTAAAAATAGCCCTTTTCTTCTCATCAGGTACCTTCTCTACAACAGACAAACTACCTCAGTCGTGGAGATGGTGGAAAGTAGGAAGGTGTTGTTATTGTTTTTGTTCATCCTTTGTTCTTGAAGAGGACCATTGACATCACGAGGGTGATGACTCCTGTGTGAATTGGATTTAAGTGAGGCAGAGCTGGAGAATGGGATGACCTATAGGGTTGAGACTTGCTTACTAGCAGCTCTAAGTCAGTCCTCCAAACCCCTCTCAGCCATTCCCCTAGCCAGTGTCTTATAGATCTGTGCCCTAAGACCAGAGAGAACTTCTCTTACCTTAACAAAGGGGCATGTAATCACAACCATACCATTCTAGTCATTAGTCTTGAGAATTCATGGGGGACAAAGGATGGTCTCTGCAAAAATGATAAAATGAAAAGTAGGTGGGCATATCCCTTTAGAAGGGGAGCCAGAACCAGCCAGGTCAACCTATATTCACCAGGTTAGCTCAGATGCTTGGGAACACAATTGAGCTTCTTTCCTTGGCAAAGAAGTATATTTCAATGACTCAATCGACAGCAATGCCCAATATTGCTAGGGGATGTCTTTCATAAGGTGCAGTGCCTAACTCACTGGGAAGCAATGTTTCCTTATACAGTCCTGATTTGGCCTCTGGATCTCTCCCTCAGCTGTTTGGCTCTCTTCCATTTCTCCCTGCTGCTGGTGCTTAACCAATAAAATGGTGGCTTTCATAAATGAGACGAATAGATAACAATGCCATTTTTGCCTTTTAAGTCAGATCCTGATATTTTGAACCCCAAAGTCTTCAGGGTGCTTGGGGGAGGAGGGAAAGTCACAAAAGCTTCATTTTATTATCATGATTACAGCTGTCTCATAGACATAAAACTGGCTTTTGTTTCTTTCTGACACCAGACACATCTATAGCTTTTTTTTTAGGTACATCAATCCAAGTTCTGTTGAACTGTTAACTTGGGAAGTTGATGGGGGCAGGCTGGTGAATTAGAGGAGGGAGGAAGGGATGAGACTCTTGTGCCAAGAAGAAGAGAGTGAGGGAATGATAAAATGGCTGATTGTGTATGAGCTCATTTTCCTATTCTAAGTTACAAGAGAATCCACAAAAAATATAATTTGTAGCATGGTGGAGCTATAACTAGGCTAGGGTAAAAGGATTTTTTTCCTCTCTCAGGCACAGACACATGGGATTGGGGGAGGCACCATGCTTCCTCTCTATAGTAATTCAGAGACCACTGTCCCATACCTCACAATTCTATCATCAATGTGCTCTTGGGGGAATACAGGGGAGAGAGAACAGTAGAACAGAGGCATAGACCAGAGGAGAACAGAGAGGGAACAAGCACCTCCTTCTCCAAGCATATTTGCACCTGTGATTGTACTATTTCTTTGGGGATCAGCCTACACCATGGTGTTGCTACATCACCCTCACCCAACTCAAGTGAGTTTGTTCCAGGTGGCAGGATTCTCAGTTCTGGTTTGATATCCTAGACTCCCTATGATGTGAACGCACCTTAGATCAAATGATTGTTATTTGCAGTCATGATCCCAAGTTTTGAGGGTGAGCTACCTTAATAAAGGGAGATGCAATCTTTAGGCAAAAGGCAAAGGAGGATTAACCAGACAATAGTGTAGTTCCCCAGAACTGGTTGAATGGGTGAACCCAGAGCTGTCATTAATGGTTCTTTGTCTTCTTGGAATGAGTTTACCAGCATAGCTCCCTCAAATGAGAGCTGGAGCTCTCCATTGAGTTGAAGGAAGGAAGAAAAGCTACCTCCAAACATGACTAAGTATTCCCTATCAAAAAACAAAAAAGCAATGCTTCATTGGATTCTACCAATCTCTTAAACTACTATCCTACATCTCACCTCTCCTTCACCAAACTCCAAGGAAAAGGGTGCCTCCATTTGTTGTTCCCAATTCTCCAAACTGCTGTTTCCAAAGTTACCATCAACCTCCTAAATGTCAGATTGGATGGTCTTTCTCAGTCCGCATCTTTCTTGATCCCTATGTTACATTTGACAATGTTGACCACCGTTTTCTAGATACACTCTCCTCCTTGGGTCTTTGTGTGACATTAGTCTCCTTTAGTTTCTGCCTGTCTGACAGATCCTGCTCATCCTCCTCTTCTGGCTCATCATCAATATTACACGCCCTAACTGTGGGTATACCCCAAGGCTCTCACCTGGGCCCTTTTCTCTCTTCACACACTCTCTCTGTGACCTCATCAGCTCTCTTAGGTTTAATTATCATCTCTATACAACTGACTCAGATCTATAAATAAATTCCGAGTCTCTCTCCTGAGCTTCAGGCTTGAATCACCAATTGCCTATTAGACCTCTATCCAAGATATCTTGCAGACCTCTCAAACTCATTATGTCCAAACCAGACTCATGATCTTTCCCCCCAAACCTACTCCTCTTCCTACCTTTTTTTATTTGTGTTAAGGGCCCCACCATCCTCCCAGTCACCCAGATTCATAGCCTCAGCATTATCCCAGACTCTTCCCTCTCCCACCACATATCCAACAGAGGTCAAATCTTGTTTTTATCTCCATGACATCTCTCTAATCCAATCCTTTCTCTCTCTCTCTTCATACAACTACCACTTTAATCCCCACCTTCATCACCTCTTGGCTGAATTGTTGCAATGGTCTTCTAATTGTTCTCTTTGCCTCTTACCTATCTCCACTTCAATTCATCCAAAATGCACCTTAAGTACCGATCTCCCCTGGGATCAATGTTCTATGATTCCCTATTACATCTGGGAATAATATGAACTCCTCTGTTTATCATTTAATGCCCTTCTAAGTTGGCTTCAGCCTATCTTTCTTAGCCTCAATGTATATTACTTCTCTTCCTGCACTCTGTGGTCCAGCCATACTGGACTTCATTCTATTCCTCATACATATCACCCCATCTCCTATCTATGTGCATATACATACGCTGGCTCTTCCCTATACACAGAATGTACTTCTTCCCCAGTTCCACTTTCCAGAATCCCTTGGTTCTTTCTTTCTTTTCTTTTAATTTTTTTTCCCTTTGCTTCTTTCAAGAAGCACCACCATTACATGAAACCTTTCCTAATTTCCACATACTCTAGAGTCTGTCTTTCCCAACCATTTTGTATTTCACTGTCCTTGCATTTCTTTGGTGTTTTTTTTTTCTTTCTATACTCATATATGTGCATTTCCTCTCCCCTGGCAGAGAGAGGTAGCAAGATGGCACAGTGGATAGAGCCCTGGACCTAGAGTCAGGAAGATTTGATTTTAAATCTGGCCTCTGTCACTTAGCTGTGTAAGCCTAGGCAAATAATTTAACCACTCTCTGCCTCAGTTTCCTCATTCCAGGGGTTAAACTAACTGAAGCGAAGCATACTTTGGGAGCTGTTGACTGAACAAATAGTCTCCTTCTCATTGGAACTACCCTGTCCATGTAACTTACTGGCTTTGATCTCCCAGGAATACTCTGTACAGGAATGATGCAGGCAAGTCATATCTTTCACCAATGATCATTCCGGGTCAGGACATCTCCTTTGCTCTCTAGAAGGTTTGATACCTTACTTTTCAACTTGGGAATCCTGGGAATTGGAGTTACTCATGAGGCAACTTCCAAAGCTAAGTCTTGCCTCTTGGGCAGCAAATAACTTTGCCATGGGTTTCCACACAACCTACTTTATCAAATGATCCAGATGCTGCTATAGGCTAGAAAAATCTTCAGTCAATAAATATTATGTGTCAGGCACTGTGTTAAATGCAGGGGATACAAAGAAAGGCAAAGGACAGTCAGTCCCTGCCTTCTAGGGGTTTACAGTCTAAAGTGTAAAGATAACACACAAAAAGAAACTGAGAGACTGTATTGGTGAGGAGAAAGGGACCTGACTTTGGGGCATGATGGAGGACAGAAGAGTACAGCTAGCTGATTCTCAACTAATCATGAGGTGTTCCCAGTGTCCATCAGTAAGCTGCTGTGAGGATACTGACATTATGTGAGAAGGTGACCCTCAAATGCTTCCATAACAGGTCAATATCTTGCAATATCAAATTGATTGGGGAGATCATAAAATTGATAATAATAATAATAATAATAGCCAGAATTTATATTGTGTTTTATGGTTTGAAAGTACTTGACTTATACTGTGTCATTTGATATTCTATTTCATTTTTTACATAAAACCAGTTCTTAATTTTATTTAATTAGTTCAGTAATTTTCTTAATTTCAATTTTATTAATCTCTCCTTTGATTTTTGTCTCATTTGATTTTTACAACAAACCCTGCAAGGCAAGCACCATTTTACAGATGAGAAAACTGAGACAAAGCAATTTGTTCAGGGCAACAAAGCTAGTGTTTATGGCAGGATTTGAACTCAAGTGGCCTGATCGCAAATCTAACCCTCTATCTAGTGTCAGTGGAGTCAAACTCAAATAGAAATGATACATAAGAATTCCTGCAGGCATATATTGACTTAGAAAACCACATATTAAAATCATATTTCTTTTCATCATTATTTTGTTAAATATTTTCCACTTATTATTTTAATCTGGTTCAACGGTGCTCAGGTCTGTGTGTTTGACACCTCTGCATTATACTACCTAACCGCCTTAATTAGGGAACTTCCTAATCAACTCCTCACCCCACTTTTAGATGTGAAAGGGCTTTCTAACTACATGAAAGTAGGTTAAAAGCAGCATCCTTAGATTTGCCTTGCTGCTTCCCCATTTGTCTGAGGTGAATATTGATTAGTAGTGAGTGAAAGATAAACAATGCAGATTTTAGATCCTCTAGGGATGGCGGTCTGGCAAAACATTTGTGAATTCGGACCTGGTTTTGCAAGGCTACCCTATATATCCTGTGCTAAGAAGATGAAGTTCTTTCTATAGGATCTTTACAAAGCAAGAGTCGTAGTTGCAGTTAATCTTGTTCTTGGCTTTTTCTCTACCCTGGGTCAATTTAAGAGTGTCATATTTGAGTACCAATAGTATTGGGAAAAGACTAAGGAAACTATGGTTTTTAAAAATTATTTACATCTTTTGGTTTTACATTTCTGAATATCAGCAAGTCAATGAGTCAATCACCAAATGTTTATTAAATACCTACTATGTGCAAAGTGCCATACTGAGTACTGAGGATACAAAGAAAGACAAGTGCCTAGGGAGTCATTGCATATAATAAAGAATAAAAGGGCAGGGGGGAAGTTATTCAGTATAGCTTACCAACACATGAACCATTGTACCTATTTCTTTTCCTTGATTCTGCTCATTTTACTTTGTATTAATTAATATGAATCTTCTCATGCTTCTCCAAATTCTTCACAGTTATTGCTTCTTGTGGCACAATAACATTCCATTACATTCATATGCCACAATTTTTTCCATTTACCTTGTTTCCAGTACATATGTACACACATGTACATATGTATATGTTTAGCAGTGGGATCTCTAAGTCAAAAGGTATGAACATTTTAATCACTTTTAGAGAAAAGCAAATTTCAAATGGCTCTCCAGCATGTTTGGAACAATCCACAGCACTACTAACAATGTATTAAACACTATGTTGAATACCATGGTAGTGGAAGATGCTGGTTGACTTCTAATGCCTTGGGTGAAAATTTCACCTCAGAGATCCTCAGTTGCAAAGTGAAGGAGATTTTGCATATTATAGTAGTCTCTGCTCATGTTTTCAGAAGGTTGCAATACTTATTTCTTAGGCACCCAGAGCTAGGAGGGACCGCTGTGACTATGTAGGCAATTAGATAGTTCAATGGATAGAATACTGGGCTTCAAGTCAGGAAGACCTGAGTTTGAATCTAGCCTCATTAGCTGTGTGACCTTTGGCAAGTCACTTGACTTCTGTTTGCTTTGGTTTTCTCAAGTAGAAAATGGGCAGTAATAATGTCACCTACCTCACAGTGTTGTTGTGAGGATCAAATAAGGCAATATTTGTAAGCACTGGGCACATAGTAGATACTATGGGCACATTAGTCATTTATTACTGTTGTTGTTTTCAACCTTCCACCCCATTCAGGCATCTCATTTCTCATTATCTGCTTCCCAGACGAATGACCAACTAGAATTGAGATATTGTGGGGAAGGACATTTTTGCCTAAACTTCTTTTTGTTCTGAAATTTTCTTTCTTCATTTTTAGTGAAAAACTACCGTCCTCCTTCCATCTCTCTACCCCGCATTCCCAAATAAATGGGGCCTATGTCTTAAGTTTATAGGATCATTGGATTTAGAGCTAAAATAGCGATAACCACAATATTAACAATCTTATTTTAGCAAACATTTATATAGTGCTTTAAGGTTTGCAAAACACTATACATGGATTATCTTGTTTGATCCTTTCAGATGCCTCGTTATTGTTCTCATCTTTTTTTTTTTTTGGACCAGCCCTGTTATTTCTTTGGATTTCTTTGGCTTACGGTACCTGGCACATAGTAAGCACTTAATAAATGCTTGTGGAATGACTAACTGGTAGAAGGAACTCTGCCTCTGCCAATGCAGGCTGGTACTTGTTCTGCAGCTGATCTATTAGTCTTGGAGAACTGCCTGAGACACTGAGGTATTCAATGATCTGCTCACAGCCAGAATGTATCAGGGGAAGGATTTGAATCCAGCTCTCCTGGGTTTATAGGAACAGATCTTAGAGGTCTTTTAGTCAAACTTTCTCATTAAGCAAATTGAAGTTGAGAGAGGGCAAGAGATATGTCTGGGGTCACACAGCTAGTATTAGAGGCCTGGTTAAAAGGAAACTCCTCCTGACTCCAAGTCCAGCTAGCAGATGAGGCTGAGACAGAAGGGGACTTTTCTGAGGCTAATAAGCAGCAGGGTCAGAAATCAAACCCCAGCTCAGTGCTCTTGCCATGATAATCACTTTAAAATATCAAATATACTAAATGCATTTTCTTTCAGTGTAGGATGTCAACATAGTCTTGCACCCCTGGAAATGGACAAGATGGCCCAGAGTCAAGGGGCTTTGCCATATTGCCAGTAGGGGATGATGGATCCAAAGGGTGATTCTATGAGAAAAAACTACTGGAAGCCACCCTGAGCATCTGCCCTCCAGTGATTTCTGACTGATGCTTGGTTATAGTAAGCACCTCCCAGTCCTGTGAACATTCTAATCCACGTGAACCAAGGTATGCATTTCTTCTCCCCCGTTCCCAGCCAGAAGGGCTATATTTGGACGCAGGGATAGTCTACCTGGCTTGTTGCTGGCCCCACCCGGCCAGCAGGACAGAGCTTCTATTTCACTGGTAATTAATACCATCCCTGTGACAAGTCAGTTTCACAGTGTCGCAATCTCTGTAATCTGTACCAAAAGCCTAAATCAACAAGTTGGCGGCCTCTGACTCCTCCTCCCTTTACCAAGTCATTAGCTCCAGGATGCTACCCAGATGCCACCACTGGATCAACTACTGACATTCCCCACTGCTGATTCCCTGGTGTCGTTTTCTCTGGACAGTTGTGTAAAGTGAGCCCTGGGAAAGTTGAAAGGCAGGGCGGAGGAGGAAGCAGGGTAGGAAGAGGCCACTCTCTTGTTTTCATTCAGGCCAAATACAATAATACATCCCTAGTGTTGGGAGATAATGAAAAAACCATTTCAATGAGAAACTCTCCTCTGTTTAAAAATGGAATCTTCAACCATATAGGACTAGAGGGCAAGGAGGAGGAGCTGTAGAAACCATCATAGGAACAGGCCTCAAAGATTTCAGTGTACCTGAGTTCCTATCTTATCTTTATTCCTTATTACCCTTGTGACCTTGGACAATTCCCTTTTCTCTCTCCTGGCTTCAGTTTTGTCATCTGTAAAGTGAAAGCATTGGTCCAGATATACTCTAAGGGGGCTGAGAAGAAGTTTGGGTTAGAGACTGGAAGGAACCTCAGAAGTCTTTTAATTCAATCCTCTCATATACAGATGAAGAAATAAAGAAGATATAGAGAATTAAATGACATATCCAAGGACAAATGGCAGAGCTGGAATTTGAACTCATTTCCTCTGAATCCCAATCCAGAGCCCTAATGTGGGCAGAGAAAAACAAAACAAAACATCAAAAAGCAAAAAAGAACAAACCAACACTTTTGCAAGCTGGCTGGTTGTCTTAACCTTATCTGCAAGGTTGCTGTCCACTCATTATTAGGAAGTAGGAATGCTGTCACTGACATGTTTGTGCCTTGAACAGACAGATGGGTGAAGTCCCCAGAGTTGCCTTCCTTTTTCTGGTGAGGAGAGAGGAAGCTGGCTGGTTTGGTTTATTTGGCAGGGCTTTGTTTTCCTAAATGGATAATGGGAGCTAATTTCAATGTACAACATGTAGAATTCCTGCCCAGCAAAGAACCAGAGGGCAGGGAATTCGGCTCTTGTCAGAACTGAGGAGAGGAGAGACAAGTTGTGTGTGCAGTGTGGAGTCCACTCTGACCCCCGTGTTCAAACTACGTGATTGAGAACATGTGAAGGCAGTGATTGAACTGTGGGTGACCCTGGTGGAGCAAGGAGGCTAATTAAAGCTTCTCTTCCCCACACTTCAGTCACAAACCCCTCCTGCCCTTCCTCCTGATGGTGTGGCTGATAAGGAATGATTGAATTTATGAAAAGCGATGAAGATGTTTGGATAAACTATAGTACCAAGGCAAGCCTGCCTGACGAGTTTGGGCCTGAAGGGAGTCAGGGGAGTCAGAAGAAGCTTAGAGAGGGTGGCAGGAAAGGCATGGAAGAATGAAAAGGGGGGAAAAATCGTTGAACGTGACACACTGCAGGTGTAGCCCCAGGATTGCACACCTTGGCAATTCATGTTGAAATGATGTGTGCAGATAATTGGCCCAGCTAAGGGATGGCATAGCTTCTCCCAAGCCACCTGGCAGCTGGAAAATCCCAGACCTTGCTTTCTCTGTGTGTGAGTGTGAGAGAGGGATAAGCGTTCATTCATTTATTCATCAGTGCTCCTGCTCTCTCCAGGGCAAGGGGACAGAGGGCCCCAGGGGGCTAGCTGGTGGTCAACAGGCTGGGGGAGTGGGGGGGCTGCTCCCAGAGAATCTGTCTGCCACTGGGAAGAGGCCTGTGTTCTGATAGGATAATGTTATGGAGTAGAAATGATGTCCAAATCATAGCAGTTCTGCCCCTTACAAACCTTATGGCCTCCGGCAAACCGTTTTCCTTCCCTTGGCCTCAGTTTCCTCTCTTGTAAAATGAGGGTGCTGAACAGAAGTTTTCCACAGGTCTTTTTCAGCTGGAATCCTTCATTAATCTAAGTTACCCACCAAGGGGGTGCTGGCAGATGTTTTAACAGCTGGTTCTCCAGAAGAAAAAAAAGTATGCGTACCAACCACTTTTAAGGTTTTTTTTTTCTGTATTATTAGTATTTTCTTCATCACTTACACAACAACAAATCACATCCCTATTTGTAGCATTTGCAGGTATCTGAGATGTGAACGCTCATGAACTGACTCAGTGCCCCTCTTACTGCTCTTCTACTGACAATGATTTCCAGAACGCTCTCCTTGTCTGATGCCATGATGGTTCCAATATCCCTCTTACTGTTCTTCTAATGGCGGAATGATTTCCAGAATGCTCTCCTCGTCTGATTCCATGATGGTCCCAATATCCGAACTCATCCAGTCGTGTTGGCACATGCATTCATTTGATCTGTCTTTGGTTGGCTCTGTCTCAGTTGAGTCAGTGTCAGCCGGATGTGTAGCTTCTTTAGTCCATAAACTACCCCCACTCCCAGCTTCTGTCTACTTTCTTACTTCCGTAATGCCTCTACACCTAACTGAACTCTCCTCCCCCCAAAAGCCAACTCATGACCCACCATCTTCCCCATGTTGTACAGCTACTTAGCCTCTCCCTCTGTCAGGTGCTTGTCAGGTCTTCTCTCCTTGACTCATCCTACTGACATCTGTGTGAAGGTGACTGTTGGGCAGCTGTATTTCCCAATGGAGATGCATGCATTATGTTTGGGATTCCCATTTGTTTAATAGAGTTGTACCTGCTAACCCTAAATCCCTCAGTTGGGGGTGGGCTGCTGCTAGAAGGAATCTCAGGTGGGATTGATTGAATGGGAGATCCTGTCTTAATCCTTACCCTCCCTCTCCCCACCCCAACCCAGGGAAGGAGTGTGAGTTCACTATCTCTGAGCCCTCGAGGGCTTTCTTTGGACAAGAATAGGTTACATCATTTCCTTAGAGTAATCTGAGCTAGTCTCTGAGAGGCCAGGTCACCAGCTAGTGTTCACTGCAGGGGTTCTTAACCTTTCTGTGTGTGTCATGTACCCCGCTTTGGCAGTCTGGGAAAGCCTATGGACCCCTCCTTAGCACAATATTTTAAAATTATTGGAAGAAATGCAACATTTCAGGAAGAAGTTAGTGAAAATAAACGTGCAAGTTTTTTCCTATCTAAATTCAAGACCCTCACCCCAAAATCTCTCTATAACCACTCTCAGACCAATGCTATATCCTCTTTCCTGGAATCAATCAATCAATAAGCATTGTTAAAATGCCTATGCCACACTCTGGGCAAGCACCTGTCTGATCTGAAGTTTTAAAAAGTTTTCTTTTAAACATTAAAAAAAAATTGACCCAGGACTAGCAACCTGTTGTAAAGTCCCAGTGACCCCATAATAATCTATGCTAATTATCACGGATTTCTTTGGAGAGCTCTACTCTGGGAAAATGTAATCTGGAATGTAATCTCTTTGATGGCAGGAACTGTCTTGTTTTCTGCTGCCAACCCCTCAATACCTAGCATAGTGACTTAGGCATACTAAGTCTTACTGTTGTTTGTATGGCAAGGAGGGGGAAAGGTTTATAAGATCCTAACTGAGACCATCTGGAAAGAAACTGATTCAATGATTTTTCCAGTCTGGGTTGGTCTGCTCTGGTATGGAGCTGGGTAATAAGGAGGAACAGTACCTGGGGTGGAGAGATCTGTGTGCACTTTGATATTTGATAAATACTGATGCTCTGCCAATTATGTATCAAATAAGATGAACGAATCAGACTCTTGTTATTTTTGAGTCAACAGCTTGGATGACACTCTGTGTAATAAGTTTGCTTGTATTTCCCATGAGTCATTTCATTAGTATCAGTTAAACGGCTGGCTGTTTGGTGATATTAATGATCTAGTCGCTTTTTAGTTTGATGCCGATGGCACTCTTATCTACTCTTTGAGTATGGAGGGCTGGTGCCTCAGTAGCCTTTCTGTGATGATTTCCCACTTCTCCTGTGGAGGCCAGTATGGTGTAATGGAAAGAATGTCAGATGGGAAGTAATAGGATCATAGATTTAGAACTGGAAAGGGACCCTGTAGATCATTCAGTCCAACCTTTTCATTTCAGAGATGGGGAAGCTGAAATCTAGGGAAGTTAAGTGACCTGTCCAAAGAATTTACTTAGGTCCTTTAATAATTTCAAATCCAATAACTTCTCCCTCTTCTTTCCTCCCTCCCCCCAATTTGTGCCATTCTGCCTCTAGATGAAAATCATGGGTTCACATCCTAGCTCTGGCTCCTTGGAGCTATGTGTTCACAGACTCTTCTCTGAGCTTATTTTCTTAATCTGTATAATGGGGATAATACTATTTGAACTGTTAACCTTACAGGGCTGTTGTGGTCAGGGTAAACCCTAAACAATATTGCAGCTTTATAAATATGAGGTTTTTTTTTTGAAAAATGGTTTTGGGAAAGATATAGATGTCTTCTAAAAGATGGGAGGGAGGAAGTCTGCAGGAGTGAGGATGGGCATGTATGCTTCCAAGAAAAATGATTTGGCCATCCCAACTCCAATTCTTCTGGTGTCCGTGTGAGCCAGCTTCAGCTGGAGCTGTACAACAGTGACCTTGCTTTAACCAGGGCTATGCCAAGAGGGCCACAGGGAAATAGGAAAGATTGAGCCTCATTCAGCAAGCCACTCTCTCTTTCAGGGACTATCTCTATAGAAAGAGCAGTGAGAGGTGTGTTTGTGCGTGTGTATGTGTATGTGTGTGTGTGTGTGTGTGTGTGTGTGTGTGTGTGTGAGAAATGTGACCCCTGTAGAACTCGAGGGGATAATAATAGCAAGCCCCCTGGCTCGTTTCTGCCATCCCCAAGGAGAAAGACCTGACTTGGCCTGCAGTCTCCTTCCGACTGACAATGCAGTTGTGGCTGGGCTTTCCTCTTGCCAGGAGGGGAATGCCCACTGGTGATTTATCTTGACATTTATAGAAAGCATACAGGTTCTCTCATTCATAAAATGGGAGAACAGGATGTTTTCTGCTCTAGCTGAGCTCTGGAGCAGCTCTAAGGAGCAGCTCTCAGTGGAGCTGATTGTAATCATTTCATTTCCGGACATGTCCTAATTTGCCCACAGGGGAGAGATGGTTGGGGGCAGGGAGGAGAGGGGGTGGGACGGTGCATGGGAATGATAACAGAATGGAATGAGGCTGCAAGCCTTCTTTGCAGCAGGAGCCAAGTGCTTCTGTTCATAGGGACATGCACTTGCCTCCCCCTCCTCACCCCCCACCCCACTCCATTCCGCTCCATTCCTTCATCCTGGCCTAACACAGTCTAGCTAGTGGCCAACATTCCCTGAATGGCAAGCTGGCAGGAAGCTCTCTTGGACAGCTTGGGGTGTTCAGCTCCCAGAAAGCCTGGGTGGGGGTAGGGAGGGAAAGAAGAGAAAGGGAAGAAGAAGGCGCTATGGAGCTCTACTTGTCATCCCCAGGAGAATCGAGCCAGGGCTAGTCCCACAGCCCAAGAAGCTGAGGTCAGAGGGGCAGGGGCCCCACCGGGCCCTAGTGCCAATTCTCTCCTTAGCTCAGGCAGGAATAAACTTGGGGGTTCCTGGAGAGGACTCCCTCTCCCCACACACCCTTCTGTGGTTAATGACTAGATGGCAGTGGATCCCTGAACTTGACATAGCAGGGCTGATGATTCAACTGTTCCTCCTTCTGCCCCTGTGAAAGGCCCCTAGGCAGGGATAAAGAGAGGCAGAATCCTCCTTCACCAAGCTCAGGGGGGTGATCTTGGGATCCTGGGAGCCTTGCATCACAGATTTAAAGCTGCAAGCTTTAGCCACCCTCCTCATTTTAGAGATGAGGAAACTGAGGCCCAGAAAAAGGCAATGATATGCTCATGGTCACTTAGGTAGTAAGGAAGGAACTCAGGATTAGAACCCACGTTCTCTGATGCCAGATCCAATGTACTTTCCCATAGTGTCATGCTCTGTCTCTGCCTGGTTTTATCTGAGAGTCCCTGCTCTGAGGGAAAAACTCAAGGTTGAGGTCAAGTGTGGGAAGAGCCTAACCTGGCAGGTGAAAGTAGAGTGGGAGACCTGGCTCATGACTCTGCCGTTGACTAGCCAGTCGCTTCATTTCTCTGACCTCATTTTAAGACAATCTTTAAGGCCCCATTCCACTTTGAAAAGCCTATAACCTTGCCAAAGTATAAACAGTAGGATCATGGGATTATAGATTCTGAGCTGCAAAGGACCTGAGAAACTGGCCTTGAGGAGACAAGGGGTGGATTTTAGTTCTAACCGTCAGTAAAAAGCACATCCCTAATAATGCTCAATTTATTTGGTTCTTTAGTGAGAGCGTAAGATGTATGGCTCTATTTTGTGAAGAGCACTTCAGCAGGAACCAGAAACCCAATAATCTGGGTGTGAGCATGGAGGGAGGGCTCATACGATTGTAGAACTGAAGTGGACTTAAGGGGTTGCCTATTCTAACCTTTTTACTCTATAGCTAACACACATACAACTGTTTCTGGATCCAAGGGTCTGGGGTATTGTATGCTCTTCCTCTTCACTAAGGGGCTTCTTCTACTCTGGACCCATATACATGCTACTTCAAACCTAGGCAGCCTCTGTAAAGAAAAGTCAAGCTATTTTCCCTGACCTTTTTGTAAGCTTTCTCCCTACCCCTTCAGTTCTTTGGAACCTGACAGGAATGGCAGTCAAGTGGTAAAGTGGATAGAGGACTGGGGCCTGAAGTCAGGAAGACCTGAGTTCAAATCAAACCTCAGACATTTACTAGCTATGTGATCCTGGGCAAGTCACTTAACCTCTGTCTCAGTTTTCCCAACTGTAAAATAAGGATAATAATATCAAATGAGATATTTGTAAAAGTGCTTACCACTGTGCTTGCCATGTAATAGGTGTTATATATACGCTTATTCCCTTCCTCTCCCTTCCTGACCTCTTTACCCACACCCCAGCTTTAGATAAAGCTAAAGTTTGGCTCAGGTCTAGGCTTTCCTCAAAAAGAGGAGTGGGTACTCCATGTACAATGTAGATCAGGTGTAAGACAGCTATTTATTCCTTCCCCATAAAAGAAGCACTTAATACACACAAGGACCCCAAGTATGAATTTACAAAAACCCCTAAAACAGAATAAAGTAGCATAACTATTCCTATATTCTCCTAGGAGGTTGAGATATAAAAATCAGAGCATGAAATAGTTTACAGGACTGATGAACTGGTATTTTACATTTCTGTACAGTCCAAACATTTACCTCTAGGTCCATGTTTTTCAGGCAAACTCAGTCAGGGATTTATCTAATTCCCCTATCAGTGGTCACTTTCAATACAGAAACTTCCCCTGCTGCCAGGTAACTCCAACCAAGTGAGGCCAGAACCTTTGGACCTCTTGAACTCACAAGGTTGCATCCCAGGCTGGACGAATTCATCTTGGGTTTGCTGTTTAGTAACCCAAGATCACAAAATAAACACAAAGCAGAAAAGGTAACTGGGTCCTAAGGGTCAGGGTCTGCTCACCTAGCTGAACCCCTGTTCTGGTGCCATATGTTTACAGCTGCCATGTTGTTTCAAGAAACTCTTTTGAGGGAGAGTTACTTGCTATAGGATCTACAGACAAAAAGTGAAAAGTTTGAATTAGAAATTGTCTCTCCTTTTTAAACCAATGTAGCCTTTCTTCTGCCACCACCTTGGGGCTAAGGAACTGAATGGGGAATTGCTTTATCATTGTCATTAGCCAGCATATGTGATCATCTGAAAGCAGGCAGGATAGCATTGCATATAATCTCTGGGGTTTAATCCCTGTTACATACAGATGTAATGGTAATGGGAATTTGAAGATCTTCCCTGCCCCTTAATAACCCAAAGGAAATTTGAAGACCTTCCCTGCTTTGAAAATAAACTCTGGGGGCAGCTAGGTGGCGCAGTGAGTAGAGTGCTGGCCCTGGAGTCAGAAGGACCTGAGTTCGGATCCGGCCTCAGACACTTAACACACACAAACAAAAACCTAGCCGTGTAACCTTGGGCAAGTTACTTAACCCCAATTGCCCTCCAAAAAGCAAAAAAAAAAAAAAAGAAAAGAAACTCTGCTCCCAAATAGGCTGAATGTAGTCACATAGAGCATGTGATGGGAGGAGTTTGCTGAAGGGTGGATCAGAGCCCACAGGAAGCTGGGAGTCAGAGCCAGAGAGACAGTGGGAGAGAGAGGATGCTCAGGCAAGGAGATAGATAGGATCATGAATAAAAGTTGGTTTTTTGCCACCTACTCGGGTAGCTAGGCTTGTGTTGGTTCTCTGCTACATTCTGGTGCATTAACTTCTATGTTGCTCTGATGGATTCAGTTTTCTGTTGGGATTTGGTTTTCTGGTATCTTAATAAATGTTTCACTTATGTCTTCTATATGGAGAGTCTGTTATATTTTGTAATCAAGCACCATGCTGGAATATTTATAGTCACTGTCAGTAGTGTAAATATTGCATTGGCACGACAACAGATATGAAAAGTAAGACTGGGAGAGGTTAGTTTACTTGCCCAAGATGTCATATCATTAGTGTCACTCCTTACTCTCACCCCAATATCCAATTGCCAATCCCTGCTGATTTTATCTTTACATCTCTCATATGCATTTCTCCTTCTTTCCTCAGACACCGCCACCACCCTTGAGCAGGCTCTTCTCACTTTTCTCCTCAACTATTGCAATAACCTTTTGGTTGGTTTCTCTACTTCAAGTTTCCCTCCACTCCAGCCAGACTTCCTGAAGATCAAATATGAAACCCTCTGCTTGGTTTTTAAAGCCCATTATATCCTAGCCCCTTCCTACTTTCCTGTTCTTTTACCTTAGTCATCTCTATGTACTTGGTGATCCAGTGATATTGGTCTCCTTACACTGGGTCTCTGAACTCTGGGCATTTTTTTTCTATTTGACCCCTATACCTGGAATGTTCTTCCTCCTCATGTCCACTTTTTATTTCAAGTGTTAGCTGAGATCTCACTTTCTGCAAGATTTTCCCAATCCCCTTTAAAGTTGATATCTTTTCTCTGAGATTACCTGGATTTATCCTGTGTATATCTTGTTTGTACGTAGTTGTTTACATATTATAGACCCCATTATAATGTGAAATTCTCAAAGGCGAGAATTGTTTTTGCCTTTCTCATGATCTCCAGCACTTAGCATCATGCCTGGAATATAGTAATGCTTAATAAATGCCTGACTTGTTGCAGAACATTCTATTATTCCCCACCCACCCCCTGCCACCATGATTACTTATTTTAGTTCTTACAATCACACCTGCAAGTTCTTTTGTTACCCTGGAATTTATTTTGTCTAATCTGGGGATAGGAATTTATAAAGGCAGTGTTATAGCCTGGAGAAAACTTAATGTGTGTGTGTGTGTGTGTGTGTGTGTGTGTGTGTGTGTGTGTGTGTGTCTTCCCCCTGTCCTTGCCTTTCTCTGCCCACAGGATACCTATTCCTTAGTCATTTCCCCTTCTTCTGGCCAGTATGACTTCCCTTTTGACCTTCTCCTCCTCTGGACCCACTGCCCCTCATATCTGGAAATTTCTATAATTAGAACATTCCAGGCTAGAAATTTTCATTTTCCTAACTGATTGGCAGCTTCCTGCCCATGACTTCAGATGTGGTAAACCAGTCAGAATGACCTGAGTGAGTTTTCCCCCTCCCTAAGAGAGCCTTGTATAGTTATCATTCAGGATCAGACCTGAACAGAACTGCTTGTGTTTCCCTTAAGCAGACAGTTATATAGTGAGAGGACAGAGCACTGGGCCTGGATTCAAGAAGATTTGTTATTATTTAGTTGTTTTCTTTCATGTCTGACTCTTCCTGACCCCTTTGGGGTTTTCTTGGCAAAGGTACTGGAGTGGTTTGCCATTTCCTTCTCCAGCTTATTTTACAGATGAGGAAAATGAGAAAAATAGGGTTGAGTGACTTGCCCAGGGTCACACAGCTAGTAAGTGTCTGAGGCCAGATTTCAACTGAGGAAGTGAGTCCTCCTGACTTCAAGCTCGGCAATCTATCCATTGGGTCACCTAGAAGTCCTGAAGTTCAAATTCAATCTCAGAAATTTATTAGCTGTGTGACCCTGGGCAAGTCATTTAGCCTCTGTCTTCCTCTCTGTTCCCTCAACTATACAATGGGGTTAATAATAGAATCTACCTCCAGAATTATTATGAGGATCAAATGAGATCATTGTAAGGTGCTTAGCACAGTGTTTTGTATCTAGTAGGCACTTAATAAATGCTTGTTCCCTTTCCCTATCATGATTAACTAGTGTAGACACAAGCACCAATGGAATATTAGGAACTATGGCCTTAACCACAAATGTGGCATGTAAGGGTATCGTTCCACCTTAGAGACACCTGTGGCACAGCTGGGGTTTTTGTCCCTTCTCATCCAGGCTCAGTAATTGGGGTGGGGGTGGGAGAGAGGGAGACCTTAAGTAGAAGTCTGGGGATCAGGCAGTGTTTGGTGCTACTTCATCTGCTTTGTATACCTTGTGTCCTCAGACAGTTGCCCTGGCCTCATTTTTATGTTGACTAAGTAGCAGGCAGGAGGATGAGGCTAGCATTTCTGTTTACCCTGTGACTGGGCTGTCTGAGCTGGCAGTCCACATCAGGCTAGCCAGGGATTCCATAGTAGCCAATTAAAATGACTACTGGGGTGGCTAAAAGATTATTGACAACTCAGTTATCAGCTATCAGCACTGGCTATAGGCAGAAGAAGGAAGGAAATGGGGTCTCCTTTGCCCACATTTTGATCTGCCATATGTGAATTTCTGGAGGTCAGTGCTAAAGCATTTGGATGTGATAGAACATTTCTATCAAAGGTACTAAATCACAGCTGAAAATTTAGTTGGTAACTCTCTACTACGCAAACCAAATATAAGATGGTTTGAATCCCTCCACTTTGGTCAGACTCTCCCATCATCCTGTAGCCTGAAGGAATAGGAAGAGGATGCCTTCTCTTCGTCAAACAGTGAGACTTCTTTTTTCAACCTTCTTCTCAGTCTCTTTAAGGGTTGTCTGATCATGGCCCTTTTTGCAAGGATTATACAAGAGACATATACATCAAATTGATCTAAGAAACATTTACTAAACATCTACCATGTGTATTGTGCTATGTATTAAGGCTATCCACAATGACAACAATGAAACATTCCAAGTCTTCAAGAAGCTTAGAAGGGGAATGTCATATAAACTGATGATACTGTAATCTGATGGAAGCTGGAGAAAGTACTAATGTCTGGGGATCAGAAAAGGCTTCTGTTGAAGATGACACATGAGCCAAGCCTTGAAGGCAGGTAGAGATTCTAAGAGGAAACCTGGCTCCATCATGGGCTTACTAGGGAGCTGTGCTCATATTGAATGGGCCTGGTAATCCTTGCTCTCTTTTGTGAAGATCAGGGGAGATAGAGGTGTCCAGGGAGGTTCTCAGGCTTTTGTGATATTGTACAAGCTGGTCCAAAACCCCATGGATTGTTATTGTTATTATTGTATTTAGTTGTGATATAGTAAGGACACTGGAGTGGGTAGTTGGGTAACTAGCACTAGCCTGAGGGTTGTCCATAATACCCTTTGCCATAGGTTGACAGTATGAGTGAGATGCTAGTTCTGGGACTGGGACTCTTTAAAATGAGGGACATACTGCTAACTCTCAATGGCTTATTGGGGATTTTAATTTGGATTTAAGATTATACTAATTATTGGTGAAGAAACTTTTTTTTCCAGGGAGCTCAGGTAAGGGTTTACATTGAGGCCAATATTTCCATTTTCAAGAAAGAAATTCCTGCTGTTCTTTCCACAGTGCTGAACCAGTCCCATGGGCTCCTTTTTTTGGGAGCAGTTCTTTTTCATGCAGTATCAGTTGGCCTGCTGTGTAAGCTATATATCACTTCAAATCCAGTGATTGACTTGCTAAGTAAGAAAACTGATCTCCATACCCTGCCTGTGGATCTCCCCTCAGGTCATCCTGTGTCCATTACTACTTTCTCTGGAAAATCTCTTGTTGGGGCAACCACCTAAGACCCTTCAGTTTTCTGGGAATTGGTAGAAGTAGGCCTGGGAACAGAAGGCAACTGCCTTTATTTGCTCATGGATTTAGTAACAGCTCCTAGCCTCATTCTGTCTGATTGATGGGGAATTTCCCAAGGAAACCCCCCTTCTCAATGAGAGCTGCTTAAATAGAGCAATATTGCTGGAGTTCAGGACTGGTCTGAAATATACAGTAGGGCACACTGTTGGGCTCTAATGGAGGCTGTCTTCAGGGCAGTGAACCAGCAGAGGCACTATACTTATTGGTGTCCACACATGTGTCTATCACAAAGTCTGGTGAATAGACCCCAGGTATGAAGGCCCAACTCTGCCAGTGACTATGAGGTCTAAGGCCACTTTCTTTCTTAAGTTTCAATTTTGTTTGCCTATAAAATGGGTTGATGAAAGTTCTTGCAAATATTGTCTCCACTAGGAATTTTAAAAAGAAACACTGTAAGTAACACTTCTCCAAAGTGTGATACAAATGTTAGTTATTATCAAAGATGTGCTGGTAAACATTTAGCAGCCAGCTCTCTGGCAGAAAAAAAAATGTACTCATGATACACTTTAAAGTTCAATCTGAATTATTTAACATGTTCTCCATCACTTTCTTAATGCCAGACAATCAACAAAATATAAATCAAGTTGTGGTATTTACCAGTTTCTAATATGTAAGTTTTTACCTTGGAAATTTGACAATTGGCTTTTGTGATCCTGTACAAGCTGTGTCCTACATCCTATGGATTGTTATTATTATTATTATATGCACTTGTAGCCTAATCCTCTCACTTTTTTGGATGAGTAAACTGAGGCTCAGAGATGTGTAGCTATTTGCCCAAGGTTACCTACCTGGTAAGTGAGGCAGCTTGGTGACCCAGTGGATACAGCATTGGGCTTGGAGTCAGGAAGATCTGAGTTCAGATCCAGTCTCAGACTTACTAGCTGTGTGATCCTGGACAGGTTACTTAATCTCTCCCTTTCTCAGTTTCCCCAACTGCAATTTGAGGATAATAGCACCTGCCTCCCAGGGTTGTTGTGAAAATCAAATGTGATAATAACTGTAAAATGCTTGACCCAGTGCCTGGAATATAGTGGGCACTATATAAATGTTAGCAATCACTCCTCATTTTCTTCCTCTTCCTGCTACTACTATTATATTAAGTGCTAGAGCTAGGATTCAAACACTTCCCCTGACTCCACTCTGAAGCTCTTTTTAAAAATCTCTTTCTGTTTTAAATTTTCTTTTTCATTATGAGTTCAACAAAAAGTGACAAATAACTTTTCAATAAACCAAGAAGAACAGAAAAAATATTACGTAAGAAACTGCAAACTTTTTTTTTTGCTTTTTCTGGAGGGCAATTGGGGTTAAGTAACTTGCCCAAGGTCACACGGCTAGGTTTTTGTTTGTGTGCGTTAAGTGTCTGAGGCCTGATCCGAACTCAGGTCCTTCTGACTCCAGGGCCGACTCTCTACTCACTGCGCCACCTAGCCACCCTGAAACTGCAAACTTTTTAATGTAATTTGCTTTTTGGAAAAAAAAAAAGTGGATATTAGATTTAGCATTTATACAACAAAACAAATCTTGCTTGTCTCTGTCTCTACTGTCTTCTGTGTATTTTAAAAAATGTTTCATTAACCTTGTTTCCTTTTTCTTTTCTTTTCTTAAAGTTTCACTGTTACCAATGATGTTCTGATAAACATTTAATAACTGATGCTCTGGGAGAAAAGTATAGTTGTCACACTATTAAAATTTAATCTGCTTCACTAACATTTTCTCCATCACTTTAAGTCTAGACAATCAACAAAACCATAAATCAAGCCCTGATTTACAGCAATTTCCAATTTTCAAGGCTTATAAAGAAAACTGAACACTCCATTCATGAGAGTTGATATGAACAGGGTCTAGCACACTCCTGACTATCACTAACTACCTACTACTCCCTACAAATGGAATTCTTTCCTTCTAACAAGTAAGCATAGTCAGGCAAAAAAAAAAAAAGAAATGAACAGAGAGTGTCTAAAAATATGTGTGTCACTGTTTACCTCTAGCCTGCACCTCTTTAATAAGAGGTGGGAAGCATGCTTCACTATCATTGGTCTTCTGGAATTGTCACAGAATGCAATATTTCATTCATTAAAGTTCTTTAAGTCTTTCACAGTTGTTTTCCTTGACATTATTGTAGTCATTGTATAAGTGGGTGGTGTCAAATTCAAATGGAAGTGGGGGAGTTGGTGGTGGCACTAAACATAGATCAGGATCCCTGTGGGTACTTAGAAAACCACATAGTAACATCATCTATGTTTTATTGTATTTTTATGTATTTTGTTTAATATTTCCCAATTTTAGTCTGCTTAGGGCTTGTGGTCCCCATGTTTAACACCTCTGGGTATAAATCATTCGCGTGATTCTGCTCAATCCATTCTGATAAGTTCATTTAAGTCTTCCTAGGTATTTCTGAATGGGAAGGTCTTTCCACAAGACTAAATTGCAACCTGGGTTCAAATACTGTCTGTGTGATTTTCTGGTTCTGCAACCTTGGGCATGTCATTTTATCTCTCAGTACCTTTGTTTCTTCAACTCTTAAAATGGATATAGTGATGCCTGCTCAACCTACTTCTCTGACTTGTTGAATCAAGTAAGGTAATGTATGGAAAGTACATTGTAAAGAATAAAACAATATATAGATGTCTGTTTAAATTTTTATATTATTATTATTATTATTATTATTATTAACTGATCTGGTTAGTAGCAAGGAGATGGATTTAGTGCTATTTGACTTGGAAGTCAAAGACTTTCTTGCATGAATGCTTAGCCCAGTGCCTGGCCATAGAAGGTGACTTAATAAAGATTTATTTATTGATTCATTGACCATCATCCCCTTATTCTGATTCAAAGATGGAGTGCTTGTCCTCAAATAGTTAAAACCTGTAGATATCTAAGAAAGTATAAGAAAAGAATCATTTAATGTCTTTTGCTAAGCCATGTAGGAGGATACACTGTCCTGTTAGTCTATGTGAGAGAAGCTATTTTATTCCTAGGTGCTTTGCCCCAAAGAATCACTTTGAATGAGAGAGTCAAAGTTGGCATGTGCTCTGCAGAGGTATTTCTTTGGAGACTCTGAAGCACCTGTCACAGATTTAAATTAATCTGGATTGTCAATTCTTTGACAACACAGACAATTTCCTGAGGATATTAGAAACTTACAGAATGACTTCCAGTTTCCTTCCTTACCTCTCTCTTACCTTCCCAGGTCCCTGCTTTTACGAATGGCCAGTAGAGCACCTGGATAGGTAGTATCAACTCCTTTCTTCTAAGGAACAGCCAGGAAGGGGGAAGTGGCTGTTGAAATCAGGTTTTAGGAGAGTGTAATCAGTCATTTTTACAAGTTGGAATAATCCAGCTTGCCACAGCAAAGGCAGAGGTCATCTCACAGTTATACAGACTAAACCTCTAGGTTGTGCCAGATAATACAATAAATAGATCTAGCAAATACAATTAAGGAAAAACAACAACAAACAAAGACCAAAACCCACCCTGTGGTCACATTGTTAAAAACTTTGAGTTGGGGATGAGACTATGCCCAAAGGACAGAATGGGATAACTGGGCTTTTGGATTCTTTGTAGGAAAGAAAGGAATAAATGACACTAAAACAGACCCTGTGCAGCTAGTTAGGATAATGGAATGTTCAATCAGGAAAGATTTGTGTTCAAATACTACTTATCAGCTTTGTGACAGGGGGGCAAATCATTTAATTTCTTTGTACCTTTTTCCCTTATTTATTTATTTTGTTTGTTTTTTGTTGTTATTGTTGATTTTTTGTTTTTCTTTTTTTGGAGGGCAATTGGGGTTAAGGGACTTGCCCAAGGTCACATGGCAAGTAAGTGTTAAGGATCTGACTCCAGGGTGGGAGCTCTGTTCACTGAGACACCTAGCTGCCCCGTCTCCTTATTTATAAGATAAAAGATTGGAATTCATGACCTCTCTAAGGTCTTTTAACTCTAAGTCTATGATCCAATTACCATTGGGGACTCTTTAGTGGTTAAGCCAAGGGAACACTGGATTTAGAATCAAAAACCTGGGTTTCAGTTCATATACTGCTACTTGTCATGACACTTCTCTGTGCCTTAGTTTTCTCACCTATCAATCCTATGATCCTATGGTGAATTGGCCTATTGATCAGAAGAATGAATTTAGCATCTTGGAATGGCCACAGGACCAGATTCTAGTCCTAACTAGACCACTAACTAGTTGCAAGGAGACTTTTCTTTTCTGGGTCTCATTTTCCCCATCTGAAAAGTCAGGAGTGAGAGGAGAGGAATTGTAAAGTCCCATCCTGCTCTGACATTCTCTGCAGTCAGGATTTGCCTAGCCTGTTTTGAGGAAACCTGGGTGGCTGTTTGCAAAACTGTGGCACATCCCAGCCCCAAAGAAAAACATTTGCTTTCTGCAGAACAGGGTACAAATGCAAACCTTTCCTCCTCCTCCATAACAGTTACCTCGAAGTCTCTCCAAGGAGCCTCCCTAAAGTACTGCTTGTTTGTTTCTCATGGGAGTTTGGCACCAAGCTCTGGTGGCTGCCATTGTTTTCAAGGCTGACCCAGCCTCCTCCTCCTCCCCCTCCTTCTCCCTCCCTCCCTCTGCCCCAAATCTCCTTTAGTTAGTTCGCTGCCCTACTAGGCTAGCCAGATTTGCCCAAACCTGTCTTCTCCATAAGAACACAAGGGATCATTTCCTTCTAGTTCTGTGGCCACTGAGCTCTTATTAGATCTGAACTACATAAATCTATCCCTCTGCTTCTCTGACTCTGGGAGTGTGTGTGTGTGTGTGTGTGTGTGTGTGTGTGTGTGTGTGTGTGTATGTGTGTGTGTTTATCAAATTCTCAGGCTAGGCTAGGGGGCCCTGATCTTCCGACACTTCATTCACAAGTTGCTGGTTGGTGTTTTCCTTCCAAGGGCTGCAAAATAAATCTTTTCCCCCACCCTTTTCCCACCCCCCCAACCCCACCAAAAGAGAAATCATTGTGTTGTAAAAAGGGAGCGCCAAAGCTGATGACATCTTTATGGGGTTGCCTCTGGTGAAGACTGTAGTGTCTGCTTGGTGTGTTCAGGGGGACCCTCTCGCTCTCTCTCTCTTTCATTCTCTCTCTCTTTCTCATTCTCTCTCTCTCTTTCTCATTCTCTCTCTCTGCTATACAAGTTCAATTCACCACGTCTAGAATTCTCAGTGGGGTTACCTAGGCTAAAGGAGGGTGGGGGTGGGGGAGATGACATCACATCCTTAAGAGCTGATTGGCCAGTTTCCTTCTACAGGCATGATATCATCTCTGTGGCTCTCCCTCCCCCTCCCCCATTTTCAAGCCTTTCCTGGCCCAGCTCACTCTCTTCCCCACCCACCCACCCCAGGATACTCCGTTGTCTTGGAGACAAGTTTTCAACCTCGTTGTCTGAAGGAATAGCAATTCATTATATGTCTGACATGGGGGTGAAGGGTGCAGGGAGGTGGGGAGGGAGGGTTGGGAGGGAAGGTTATGGGCAACAATAATGACCCAAAATATGTTTCATGCATGAGACACTGTCAGAAATAGAAGCCAGGGGAGGGTGATTACAAACAATGCTGATGAAATTTTAAAATAAAGACTGGAAAATGAGTACTTGGAAAGATGAGCATTGGGGGAAAATTCTTTTAAAGCACCCACCCCCTTGTTCAAGAAAGCTCATTAAAATTTTGGAGAGAAAATCCTGAGAAGGTCTGTGGTTATCCTGTTGTTTAGGAGGAGAGAGGATATTCCTCTTCTCTATTTTTCCCCCTAGAGTTGTCTAACTTTAGACAAATTACCCTCGTTTTCCCTGTCTTTCCACAAGCTGCTTCTAGGAAGCAAAGAGCTCCCTAAGAAGCTTATCTTATTTCTTGAAAAAAGGATGTCACCTGCTAAAGAGAAAGTCCATCTATGCGTTCCCATCTTTGGTATCCTAGGCTGACTAGGCCTCGAAGGAAAATGTGGAGACATAAAGTAGGAATTCTTAATCTGGGGTTCATGGACCCACTCAAGCCCCCCAAAGTGCTTTGTGGATGTATGTCAGGGGGTATGAGAGCTTATGTGGGGAAAATGACATCTTTATTTCAAATTTTTAAAGGTAAAAATGCTTTATGGATTACAGTAAGTCCAGTACAATAAATACTGATACCCAAAATAAACCCAGCTATTTATTACAGATTGTTCCTTGGTTTTTTGTCATCCTATATATTTCATTTTATACATTTCAACACATTCTTCTGGGAAAGGGTCTGTGGGCTTCACCAGGCTGCCCAAGGGGTACGTGATACCATAGTCTTTAAGAACATAATCATTTAGATTATTCAGACCCCCAAACTGAAATTCGAAGGAAACTTTCTTCTTGTTGAGTCTGAATTATCTGGTTTGAATGCTTAAACTTATCAATTTTACCACATAATTTCTCAACAATATACTTCACTTATGCCAGTGTAAACAGGGCCTCTGAATTTCTTTTAGTTCCTCCCTCTCTAAATATGCAACTCTTCTTCAGTCCATTTACCCTCCTGACTGTGCAGAGCCTGCCTGTATGTGCATGCATTTATTAGATTCACACACTTGTCAATGTTTATCCTCTTTTCAATACATCGAAAATCCTCTGGATTCAAAGTTTCAAATATTCCACATGTGCAAAGAACTTTCCTGGCTCCTGGAACCAATCCAGGTTGACTTTCTGTCTCTGTTGGCTACTACTGCCCCACACAGAGCCCTGAGCTTAGGGGTCTGGCCTCCTTGTTAAAAGGGAGATTGGCAGGTGTTTAAGACATATTAGCACCTAATTGAGGCTTTCTTCCAGATGTCACTGGAATGCTTGAGAGGGCATTGAAAAAAGGAAAGCTATGTGATTTGTCTTGTCAGGGGGCTCACTAGGATCTATCGCTTTATGACTGACACTGATCCACCATCATTTTCTGTCCTGCATTTTCCATCCTTGATTGGAAGCTGAAACATATTAAAAAACAAACAAACAAATCTTGGCCATTGTATAGACCAAGAGCCTATACAATGCAACAAACATATATTAAATACCTGCTCTGTGTACCATGTCATATCTTGGGAGAGGCACAAAATATAAATTATATCTTACCTCTCTGCTCCTCCCTCTCTCCCCAGTAGCTTAGTAGGGACATAAGACTCCAGTATAGTTAGGATATACAACATTACTTGGTAGATACATTAGAGAGTTGAAGAGAGAGTATTATGCAAGATCTGAGTAGTGAGGTTGTTATTGACTGAGAAAGGAATCACAAAAGGCTTCCTTAAAGTAAGTGGCAGGCTATTTTGAGGAAAGGGCTTTGTCAACCTTAAAGTGTTCTACTTTTTTTGTTTTGTAGAAGTCAGAGTTAAGTGACTTGCCCAGGGTCACATAGCTAGTAAGTGTCTGAAGCTAGATTTGAACTCAGATTCTTCTGACTTTAGGGATAGTGCTCTATCTGCTGCACCACCTAGCCGCCCCCCCCCCCACCTCCACAAAGTGTTATAAAAATATGAGCTACTGCTGCCATAACCATGTTTTAAATTACCCTTCAGAAGTGGATTGTCCTAGCACCCTGGCTTACAATCTAGGGGCCACCCTTGACTCCTCAGATTCTCTCATCCCCAAGTCCCAAGTTGCCAAGTCCTGTCTATTCTGTTTTGAAATATCTCTTGTATGTTCCTCCTTCTCATCCCTGACACTACCACAACATTAGTGCTCTCATTACCCCATTCCTGGACTCTGGCAATAGCTTACTGGTTGGACTTCCTACCTAAAATCTCTCCCCATTGCAGTCCAATCTCTACTCAGCTGTCAAAGCAAACTTCCTAAAGCACAGATCTGTTACTTCCTATTCAATAAAATACTATGGCTCCCTACTACCTCTACGATCAAATATTAAGTCCTCTGTTTAACTTTTAAACCTTTTATATCCTGGCCCCTTCCTACCTTTCCAGTTTTCTCCTACCTTCTTCCCTCTAAGTACTCTGTGATTTCCTGACTCTTGTCATTCTTGCTGTACTTTGCACACAAAGCTCCATCTCTAGACACTGAATTTCATTGGCTGTCTTCCATGCCTGGAATGTTCTTCCTCCTCACTTCCATCTCCTGCCTTCCACCAAATCCCCACTAAAATCCTACTTTCTACAAGCAGCCTTTTCTTATCTCCTGTAATACTTATGCCTTCCCTTGGTGATTGTGTCCATTTTATCTTGTAAATATCTTGTTTGTATGTTGTCTTCAACATTAGATTGTGAACTCCCTGAAGGCAGGGACTTTTTTTGGGGGAGGGGGGCAAGGGTATTCCTGAGTGTTTAACATAGTGGCTAGATCATAGTAGGTACTTATTAAATGCTTGTTGAATTGACACGTCTTTGTATAGACATTCTCTTGGTGATCTCACTAGTTTCTATTGATTCAATTTGAATTAGAATTCCTTTGCAGATGACTCCCATATCTGTATACTAGTTGAGTTCT
The DNA here is from genome assembly GCA_011680675.1 of Gymnobelideus leadbeateri. Classification (NCBI taxonomy): domain Eukaryota; kingdom Metazoa; phylum Chordata; class Mammalia; order Diprotodontia; family Petauridae; genus Gymnobelideus; species Gymnobelideus leadbeateri. The sequence continues at coordinate 111,411 of WOXC01006340.1, forward strand.
TCCTCTAGTCACTTACCAACAGCTTTTTGCTGTACCTTTTCCTCTGAATATCTCATTTACATCTCAAGCTCAACAGATCTAAACTGGAACTCAATATCTTCTTTCCTCTCTCCCTAAACTCACCCTTCCTCTAAATTTCCCCTATTTTTGTTGAAGGTATTAACATTCTTTGTTTCCAAATTTCACCATTTCTGAGCCATCATTCACTTTTCTATATCCTTCACCCCTATATCTAATCAGTTGCTAAATCTTACTTCTATATCATCTCACATCTGGTCTCACATAGTCACCACTCTAGGTCAGTCTCTTGTCAACTCTTGTCTGGACTATTGAAACAGCCTGCTAACTGGTATCCTGGTTTCCAATTAGTAATCTTTTTTTCCCCATTGTTTATTCAATTTATTTCTAAGCCACAGGATCTTTGAAAAAAGACTGCTACAACGCAGGACACAAGACATACATTCTAGTAACATTTACTCCCATTCTCAAAGAATGAAATTTCATATATATTTAGTAAATTCTCAGATTTCAGAATCATTTCAAATGAAAACTATTTTTGTTCACAAATTCTGTACCTAGACTAAAATATATTGCAACTTGAAAAAAAATTGGTCTTTGTCTTTTGAATAGGTTTGCTTTAATGTATATGTTATTTTTAAGGAGTTATCCCCCCCTACTCCAAACCATCCCCCACACTACTTTGAAAGTAATCTCTGAGGATAGAAATAAGGACGTTATTCCCCTACTCACAAATATTCAGTGGTTCTCTAATGCCTCTGGGTGGAAAAAAAACAAAAACGGAAAGTAAAGCAAAGCAAAACAAAAGCAAAAATCCCTTCTGAGTTTGGCATTTAAGTTCAACACAGTCTGGGTCCAATCTCCTTTGTTTGACTGATCTCAAACTAGTCCCCTTCGTGTGTTCTAGCCAGAAGAACCTCTTAGCTATTCTCTGAATGGGGCATTCTCTCTATTCTGTCTTCCATGTCTGTGCCTGCCCACAGGTAGAATGCACTCCTCACCTTTTCCTCTTAGAATCCACTGCTTCCTTTAAGGCTGAACTTGGGTACCACTCCATCTGTGAAACTTCCTGACTTTTGTCTCCTCCCCCAATTGCTGGGATTCTCCTTCTCTTTGTATTATTTCTTATTTACTTGACTGTGTATACATCTCCCCAGCTGACTGTAAGCTTCTTGGGGGCAGAATGACTGGCGATGTACATACTAGCATAGTACCTTGTAAATGGCTGTTTCTTGTTCAATTGTTTTTCAGTTGTGGCTCCATTTAGAGTTTTCTTGGCAAAGATACTGGAGGGTTTTTGCTATTTCCTTCTCCAATCATTTTATAGGTGAGGAAACTGAGGCAAACAGGGTTAAGTCACAGTAAGTGTCTGAGATTGGATTTGAACTCAGGAAGAGGGACTCCAAGTCCAAAACTCTATCTATTGAACCAAAAATACTGAAGAGGTTTGCCATTTCCTTCTCCAGCTCATTTTACAGATGAGGAAACAGAGACAAATAAGGTTATTTGTCTCAGGTTCACACAGCATCTAAGGCTGAATTTGAACTCAGGTCTTCCTGACTCCAGGCCCAGTGCTCTATATACTAAGCCATTTAGCTGCCTCCTGTAAATAGTAGGCACTTAATCAATAAAATAACAATAAATAAATAAAAGTAAAACAAAACCTTAAATGTTTTTTGAATTGAATTGCCTGTATCAGGAGCGTGCCTGACTCATGCTTCTGAGATAGCTGTTCACTTTTCCACATGAGTATTTACATCTTGGAAATCGACAAACATGACAATCAGAGCTTGGTTTATTATTTTATTGAATGCATAGACTAAAGAAGGTGATGGAGAAAACACCAATACTGAAGGTTAACTTAAAAAGGTTTTATGTATAAATTTTTTCAGAGAGCTAATTGTTAAGATCTTTACCAATACAAGCCTGCCATTAAAGCCCTTCTTTCTCCTCTGTCCAAATTCTTTCTGTCCTGCAAGGCCCAGCTCAAAACCTACCTTCTCAAGGAAGCCTTCCCTGGCTAGATCAGCCCTCACTGATGTCCTTTTTGAACTACAGTATTTAAAGTCTCCTACTGAAGTCTTGATCTATTTCTTCTTTATATGTCTTCTCACCTTAATTGAATCATAAGTTCCTTTGAGAGTAGTCTCTGCTATTATTTAGCAATATTGGCCTTGGACAAGCACTTAGCCTCCTGGGGTCTCAGTTTCCTTATCTGTAAAAATGAGGGGGATAAGCTAAATGATCTCTCAGGTCCCTTCCAAGTCTAAATCCTATTGACCATAACAAGTGTTCAAAAAGTACTGGTCGATTATCTATTAAGAGGAAACTGTTCTCTTTCTTAGTAACCCATTCTGGTGTGGAAGACTCTTTCTTGTGGGAGTTCTTTCAGATTCCTAATCTCCACACCACTTGCTGCAGATAAAGCCAATTTTCTCTCTCTTGTTGGGGAGGGAAAAGTTGGTCATGATCTTCTATTTACTTTTCTTTCTGTATTTGAAGACTGATTATATCTTTTCCCAGGTAAATAATTATTATCATCATCATACTAGCTAGCATTTACATAGCACTTTGGTATTTGCAAAGCACTTCACAAATATTTTCTCATTTGATCCTTATAAAAAACTTGAGAGGCAGGTGCTATTATTATTCCCATCTTATAGTTGGAGAAACTGAGGCAGACAGGATTTAAATGACTTGTTCAGGTTCACACCACTAGCAGGTGATTGAGTCTAGATTTGAAATCAGGTCTTCCTGACTTCAGGTCCAGCATCCCATCCCATGCACCATCTACCTGTCTTTAAATAGTTTCATTTACTCTTGTCTATATAAGCTTTCCTTTCCTCAGCTTTATGTCTTGATCTTTTACACCTTCCTGCTTAAATACCTGTTTTCCTGAGACTTCTAGTACTTTCCTATTTACCATTTGCAAGGGTTTCTTTTTGGTCTCCTTGCTAAAGACAACTTTGGGGGGCTACAAATTTGAGGGGATCTGGACTTTTCTTTACCATATGAATGACTGACTTTGCAAGCCTCAGAGCATCAGCATGAAGCCTGAAATATGCTGGATCATAGATTCTTAAATCTTAGGGCTGGCAAGGTTGTTGGGTCTATCCCCTCACTGGCAGGCTGCTGCGCTTAGGCCTGGTTGTGTAAGACTATAGCTACATCCTTTTTAATTGTCTCCCGGTGAAGGAGGCTGCTTCTGTCTCCCCTCAATACGGGACAGGGACAAAATGGGAAGGTTCAGAATAACCCGAAGCTGGACTGAGCATTTTTCAGTGCTGACCTAATGAGAGAGCATGACTAAAGGCCCATTAGGCAGAATGTTTGTGTGAACAGTAATAGAAAAGTTCTAAACTTCCTGAAACGGCAGATAATTTATCTAAATAACTTCCTGTCTCCCTGCGGCCAAGCAGCAGAAGCACAGATATTTGACAGGGAAATTTTTCTGCATGTTGGGTGAGTTCAGTTGCAACACATTTGGAGGAATGAGCAGAGCTCGTTGAAGGGGGACACCTGTATGAGGCAGCCTAGCAGTCCCATTAGCTCCATGTCTGCAGAGAGTTTGCAGGGAATTTCATTCTCTCTAGGAGCTTAGGGATAAACAGGGGTGGCAGGGGAGTGAGAAATGTCAACAGAAGGGCAGGTTGTAACTTTCCAGGCTAAGGTAAGAAGACCTTACAAAAGCTGGAGCTCTGATGAGTGCCTGGAGCAATCCTGGCTAGCTTTCTTAGAAAATGAAGTTTGACATCTTAGCAGGAAACGGGAAGAATAGACTGTTTCAGGCGCTTCTGTTACACTCTTCCAGCCCTCAGGGGTAAAGGTTTAGACAGGCATCCTTGGGGGATGGGGGATGTATTGCTTTTAAAAGGCACACTTTGGGGGCTCATCCTAAAATGGAAATTGCTACCTTATGCCAATGGACAGATCACAGAACCGAATCCAAAAATAACCTCTTTCTGTTTATTCCTGTGATCAAATTTTGGGCAGGGCAGGACTTCCCTAGAGGTCAACAAGCCAGAGCTTGGGAGTAGGGCCTGGGGAGGGGAGCCTGTTCCCTTTGTAGGGTTGAATAGGAGGAGCAAAAGTCACCTGAGTTCCTGGACATCTTGCCAGAAGGCTTGGCCTCCTGGGGGCTTATTTAGCCTATTTTGAGATCAGTTGTGTTAGGGAAGCCCTAGTTATGAGAATGAAGGCTTCATCACTTGGTCCTCCTGTTCTCTAACTTAAAGGTACATTGGAGTTTCACTATGATCATTCTTGAGCTTTATCTTGATGGATTGTAGCTGTGAGACCCTGGGCAAGTCACTTAACCCTGTCTGCCTCAGTTTCCTCATCTGTAAAATAATCTGGAGAAGAAAATGGCAAACTACTCCAGTATCTTTGCCAATTACAATTATAAGGAAGCTGCTAGAGTACCAGGAGTCAGGAGACTTGGATTCTAGTAGTTGTTAATAGCTAGCCATGGTGGAGAGGGATTGGACCTGCCATGTGACTGATATGGGAATTCCCAGATGAGGAAACTCTGCCAGTGCAAGCTGGCACCTTTTTTTTTTTTTTGCAATTTATGATCTCTGAAATGTCAAACTTGCAGCCTGCAGGCAAGGGGCCCGTAACATTCCACCTCAATTAAAAATATTTGGGAAATATTTAACAAAATAAATAAAAATACAATAAGACATAAATAATACATTTAAAACTAAATCATATATTCCCGAAGGAATCCTTATATACGGATTAGTGTCTCCCAAGTAGAAAAATTACTTGAATAGCGGCATACAGCCAGAATGTGCCAGAGACGGGATCTGAACCCAGATCTCTCTGGTTCTGAGTCTAGTTCTCTATTTGCTGTACCCATGGAGTCAAACTCAAGTAGAAACAGATCCCTACAGGCCACATATTGACTTAGAAAACCACAAGTTCACAGTATTTATGTTGTATTGTACTTTTATTTGTTTTGTTAAACATTTTCCAATTCTATTTTAACCAGGTTAGGGCCACTTAGTTTTGTCCTAATACCTTTTCATGATTTTGGCAAAATCCCTTTTCTCTCTTTGGCCTTCTTTGCCCATTTGTAAAATGAGGGAGTTGGATAAGATGACCTCAGAGATTCTTTCTAGTTCTAACTTTCTACTAAGAAAGATTTTAGGGGCAGCCGGGTGGCACCCTGAATAGAGCACTGGCCCTGGAGTCAGGAGGACCAGAGCTCAAATCCAGTCTCAGACACTTAACACTTATTAGCTGTGTGACCTTAGACAAGTCACTTAACCCCAAATTCCCTGCCTTCTCCCTGACAAAAAAAAGAAAGGTTTTAGATGGGGTACGAGGTGGACTTCATACCACGTGTATGTGTGTCTGTATAGGTATATATGTGAATTTTGTGTTATAGTGGGCAGCTTCACAGAGAAGCTTCCGTTTCTGCTTCTCTCTTTGTTGGTTTCTATCTTTCTCTCCCCACTCTTCCCTTATCTCCCCTTATATACTGCATCCATCCCTGCCACCAATTAAGCTTAGAAGGTACAGACTTCACTTGTGTTCTTTTTTTCCTCAATGACTTTGCTTGGTTTATTGAGTCATTTCAGTAGTATCTATCTGTGACCCCATTTGGGTTTTTCTTGGAAAAGATAGTGAAGTGGTTTGCCATTTCCTTCTTGGCTCATTTTATAATTGAAGAAATTGAAGGGAAATAGGGTTAAATAACTTGCCCAAGGTCATACAGCTAGTAAGTGTCTGAGGGTAGATTTGAACTCCAGGCCCAACTCTCTATCTACTTTGCTAGCTAGCTGCCTGGACTTAGCTTGCAGGGAGCAATTATCCTGGGGGGCATTCAGCCTTCTTGGCAGTATTGTCTATGCTTTTCTGTGGCTCCAAGTAGCAGGTCAAGGATAGAGAACTTGGCACAGACACTGACAGAAAGAGACAGAGAGGGAGAGAGAGAGGGTGGGGAGGAGAAAGACAGAGAGAGAGACAGAGACAGAGACAGAGAGATAGCAACAGAGAGACAGATAGAAGCAGAGAGAGACACACAGATAGACAGACATCCAGATAGGCACAGTCAGATAGAGGCAGAGAGAGGGAGACAGAGAGAGACAGAGACAGACACAGAGAGAGCTCAGTGAAAACATCTCTCCACCATGTTCCACCCCTCCCTGAATAAGCAGGATGTCATATATAAGGGGCTAAGCAGGCCATAGATAGAGCAGTGAGGAAAAAAGGGATTGGGTCAGAGCCCTCATGTTTTCCCCAGTTTCACTAAGCAACGGTGTCCTGAAATCCTTAGACTCAAGCACAGAACTTTGTTTTCTAGGGGAAAAAATTGAAAAGGAGAATATTTGGCGGAAACGGGCTTGGGATTAGTAGATTTCTCTCTCTTTTTTTCATTCTTTTTTTAAGGCTGTTTTGTTTTTATTCTGGGTTGCTCAAGGTAATGGCCTAGCCCTCAGCCCCCTTTGCCAAGAAACTCTTTCCCTGCCTAATTAGCCTGAGGTATTGTAGACTAGTGTGGAGAGGCAAGAGTGGGGGAGACAGGGGGCTGCTATGAGGCTGAGCAGGGCTGGGCAGGACAAATGAGAAACTGAGATTAGGAAGGTGGGGGAGGATGGGAACAAGGGCTGGCTATTACATGCTGGGGTCTTTAAAAAATCCCTCTGTAATTAATTTTCTCCTGAATTAATGAGAAGGCTCTTGGATGGAGCGGAGAGGGAGGAATTTGTTGCCCCTGGGATACTTTTCTGGGTGTCTTAGGGAATGATGGTAACATGGCAGACAAGTTTGAATGAAAACTCAGCTTGGGTTTTCAGAGAGATTCTTCTGCCTGCCCCTTGAGAATGTCTTAAGCTAGGCATTAGAAAGCAAAGGAGGCTTTCTTTTGTCTTAGGCTCTGTAATAGAATAGAATAGACCTCCATAGAAACCAGGAGAGAGACAGAGAGGAAGACAGAGACAGACAGACAGACACAGAGACGGAGACACAGATAGAGAGACAGAAACAGAGAGAGAAAAGGAGAGAGTGGAGGGGAGAGGGAAAGAGGGAGAAAGAGAGCATCTGTGTATGTGTAAATGCATCATTTTAAAAAACAATAGCATTTATGTAGAGTTGCAAAGCACTTTAAGAATGTTATCTCATTTTGTTCTCACAATAATGCTGGGAGGGAGTTGATTATTATTACCCCTATATTACAGATAAGGAACATTTCTCAAAGAACTCTCCTTGATTTATGAGTGAACACCCCTTTTCCTCACCTTTACTCCAACGCTGAGGATGTAGGGATACTGCATAATGGTATTGGAAACTCATTGTCCTGAAAGTCAGGATACCTGGTTCTAGAACTGGTCCTACTGCTATTTGTGGGACTGTTAGAAAAGCTTATTATCTTTTTGCCTTCGTTTTTCTCCTCCGTAAGATGAGGTTACATCTTATGGCTACAACATTTGGTGACCCCATAATCCTCCATGATGACACCTTTTTAATATAAAATAGCAACAAGGGGATGTCCCTTTGTCATCATCTTGGTGCCATTTTATAGTTAACTGAGCCTGCATCTTTTCTGAATGATACAGTCCTACAAAAGAGAGCTGAATCCTAGTGAGGAAAGTCAGTGAGCAGCCCATATATCTGTGTCAGTGTTCTGAAAATAAAAGTGATTCATGAGTAACCTGTCGCTGGAAGTATCTAAGTAATGGTTTAGCAACCTTGTACTAAGGATGTTGTCAACTCTATCAATCTGTAACTAATCATGTTTCATGCAGGAGGTCAGACTTAAGCTGCCTTTCAGATCCTTTCCTATCTTTGGATTTTATCGTTCTAGAATCTTTCTCGACAGGATTTCTTGACCTCGAGTATGAACTTGCTTAAAAAAAAAACCATAACTGATAACTGCATTTCAATATGACTGGTTTCCTTTTTAATTCTCTATATTTTGTGTTATGAATTTAAGAATCTTACTCTGAGAAGGGTTCCATATGTTTCACTGGGCTGCCAAAGGGACCAGTGATGCAGAAAATGTAAAAATCCTGCTCTCTTGAGGTTTCTTTCAGCTCTAGAATTCAATGATACTGAAGGTAACAGTCACCGATAGTTTAATGAAAAAGGCAGAATATATAATTATGGTTACATTTTTTCCATATTAATTAGGAAAATAATAATAGGCTATGGAGGTATATCCATTTAGTTTAATTTGTTTTGTCGTTGGTCTATGTAAATATGTTGCTGTTGTTCATCTTTTTTTTTTTTTTTGAGAGGGGAAGGCAAGGCAATTGGGATTAAGTGACTGGCCCAAGGTCACACAGCAGGTAAGTGTGTCAGGTGTCTGAGGCTGGATTTGAACTCAGGTCCTCCTGACTGCAGGGCCCGTGCTCTATTCACTGTGCCACCTGGTTGCCCCCATCCTTTGTTTTCAAAGAGGACCAACAATGTCACAAGATGATTTCTTGACTTACATGTGAATTGGATTTAAGTGAGGTAGAGTTGCACAAAGCCTCACTCCCTCTTCCAGAGTCACTGAAGTCTAGTGACAGGACAAAAGTCAAGATAACTGGTGATTGCCTGGGATGCAGTAGATGACCATGATGTCTTTGATGTCTGACCAAGTTCTATGCAACCCATAGAGCCTGCTTCAGCCATCTTTATAAATGTAATAACAGATTGCTTTCATCCATCCACTCTACCAGGGGAAGTCTTCACATGCTTAAGGTAGACAGCTCCCTAACTTACTGATAAGTTTGAGGCCTATTGGTTAGCCTCAACCTGGTTTACTCATTTGCTGAGGGTGTTTTACTAGGATGTGGCTTCTGTGTATGCTACAGTTTCTTGGATCCACAGGTGAGAACCGGGGGCCAGGTGGACACCAAATGTGGACTAGCAACCTTGACAAGAACCATGTCCAATTCAGTTAATGGCATTTTTATTGACTCTATCTAGCTTCCTAGTGACCAGGATGGTGATTGTGGTTCTAGAAGGTAAAACCATCAGGCCTAAGTTCTGTCTCTATAAAGAGCATTTTCAGTTTATTAACTATAACAAATTTATCTTCTAGAGACTAATTTGTTATGGAGCTTCTGTGTATTTTCTGCCAGTGTTTTACTGCCTTGAGTAGCATGTTTTAGGATATTGAATTAATGGTTGATAAAGCATTGGGTTATGCTGAGTCTCAGTGAGCAAAATAGATAGTCTCAACCCATCAGTTCATAATAAGAGAGGGAGGTATTTTGGAGAATATTCAATTAGAAAAAGGATTTCTTGAGTGTTTATTAAGTGCCATTCACTGGGAATACAAATACATGCAAAAAGAAAGACAATCCTACCTTCAAGGAGTTAATATTTTAACATGGGGAAGATAATACATAAAAAGGAGTTAAAAAAAGTAGGTGGAGTGGGGCGTCCAGAGAATCATAAGTAGGGTCAGATTAGGAATGAACATGGATGGATGACCCAGTTGTTGATGTTGTTGTACAGTCAATTCAGTTATGTTCAACTCTTGGTGATTTCATTTGAGGCAGAGATACTAGAATGGTTCTTCATTTCCTTTTTCAACTCATTATATAGATAAGGAAACTAAGGCAAACAGGGTTAAGTGACTTGCCCAGGGTCACACATCTAGTAAGTGTCTGAGGCCAGATTTATCTGGTGCTCTATCCACTGTGGCATCTGGCACGTTCTCAAATGGAGGTTGCAGGCAGAAACCCATGAATGGGAGGAGGTGTCAAGAGAATTAGAAGTAGTTGGATTAGAAGATTTGAAATTAGAAAATTCTGAAATGTCAGGAGCAGATCCAAGTTTGAACTTGGGTTAAGACCCATTGCATTGTCAAGGAAATTTCTTGCTTAATGTAAATATGTACATTTATCAAAAATGACATAGGCTTCCTGTTAAGATAGTAGTGTGAAATTATAGAAAAGTCCCAGTTTTCTTACATATGCTCTAGCAAAAATCTAAAAATGGCAGTAGATTGAATAGAGATCAAGAATTGGAAAGAGAAATAACAGTAAACTCCTTCATCCAATACAATATTATATGACAGGAAGCCTAGAGTGCTCTAATGAGAAAGATCCTGGGGGGTGGGGTGGAAAATGGAGTAGAAACAGAGAGCATTCTGATTTGGGATGTTCCAGAAGGTCTTGAAAACTCTGAGGGTCCAGGAGTGTCTGAAACCTGTGAGTTTTCTGAGCATAGACTTGCCAAGGGAGGTAGACTCCAGGGGCAGGAACCTAGGAAATCAAGTCGGGACAACAAGACTGCATTTAATTGTGGGAGAAAGTATGGATTCTGGCCCTGCCAAAAATTGCATATCAGGAACTGAACATGGAGATATAAATAATCAGAAGGAAATACTGAACATTTTGAAGAAAAATTGTGAATCATGAGACACCCAAGAGATAGACCTAGAAGAATAACTCCACAATAATTATAAGAAGAGCCTTAGAGGAAAATAGAAAGTGGTTTATCCGTAAGACTACAAAATTACCTGGAAGAAATGAAGCAAGAGATTTAAAAAATAAAAACAGTAATAATGAAATGAGAGCTTGGGTGGAAAGGTTTGGAGGGAGAATTAATAACTTAAAATCAAAGATGGAAAACCTTACCATCGTAGCAAGTCAGAAAGGAGCAAATAACCCCAAGAGACAACAAGAAATAGTAGGAAAAAAATAAAAAGTTTGGGAAAAAAAGAAGAAAATGAAATGTACCTGTTATAAAAAATAACTGATGTGGAAAGTATTTTGAGAAGAAATAATTTAAGAATGATTGAACTCCCTGAAAAACACGACTGAACAAAAAACCTAGATATCATATTTTAACATACACATACACACATATACATAAATATATGCATGCACATACATATATACACATGCATATACACACATGCCCACATATATACATACACATGTACACATGTACATACATACACAAAGATAGATAGATGGATGGATAGATAGAGGGATAGATAGATAGATGGATAGATGGATAGATGGATGGATAGATAAAGGGATAGACAGATAGATGGATGGATGGATAGATAGATAGATAGATAGATAGATAGATAGATAGATAGATGGGTGGATGGATGAATAGAGGGATAGACAGAGGGATAGATGGATGGATAGATAGATAGATAGATAGATAGATAGATAGATAGATAGATGGATGGATAGATAGATAGATAGATAGATAGATAGATAGATAGATGATAGATGGATGGATGGATAGAGGGATAGATAGATAGATAGATAGATAGATAGATAGATAGCTGGATGGATGGATGGATAGCTAGAGGGATAGATAGATAGATACATGGATGGATAGATAGAGGAATAATAGATAGATAGATGGATAGATACATGGATGGATAGATAGATAAATAGATAGATAGATAGATTGATTGATGGATAGATACATGGATTGATAGAGGGATAGATAGATAGATGGATAGATAGATAGATAGATAGATAGATAGATGGATGGATAGATAGATAGATGATAGATAGATAGATGGATAGATAGAGGGATAGATAGATAAATAGATAGATAGATAGATAGATAGATAGATAGATAGATAGATAGATTGATGGATAGATAGATATGGATTAGAGTCAGAACCCTCAGCTCCCCTGCGTTCCCTTTTGGTGCCTCTTCTGCCATACATATTAATAAGTATTAATAATAAATATTAATAATAAGTATGATAGAACAGTGGATCTGGTGGCCCTTTAATCCTTCCGAGGTCATCTACTCTAGCTCGTCTTTATTGGAAAGGAGTGGGGAGGGAACAAGCCTTTATCCAATGCTGCTTGTGTGCTGGATCCTTTCTAAATATCATCTAATTTGATCTCCAAAGCAATCTTGGGGAGTAGGTGCTATTATTATCTCCATTTTACAGGTGAGACACTAAGGCAGAGGTTAACAGGTGTGCCCAGGCTCACACAGCTAGTAAGTGTCTGAGGAAGGATTTGAACTCAGGTCTTCTTGGTCCCAGGCTCAGCACTCTATCTGCTGTGCCACCTAGCAGCATAGAATATGAGAAACTTTGGTATGTAGGAAGAAGCAGATTTCATGTGAGAAGACTTGTATTTGAATCAAGATTGTGCTCAACTGTTTACTGTCATGCATAAATTCAAGAGGTCCATGAACTTGGGTGGGGAAAAAAGTGACATCTTTATTTTTATGAACCTTTAGTTGGAATTTTGAGTTTTCTTTAATTATGAATTTAAATAATTCCAACACTGTTCTGAGATGGGGTCCCTAGACTTCACCCGACTGCCAAGGTGGGGTGGGCATGACACACAAAAATGTAAGAACCCTTGGATTAGATTATTTCTGAGGTTCCTTTCAACTCTAAAGAAAAGTGAACTATGATAATATTTTTAGAAAATATAAAGAGCAAAGAACCTTGGAGAGTGGTTTAGCAAAGGGCAAAGAGGTCTTCCTCTATTCAAAGGGCTGCCACCCACTGGATAAGGACCAAGAATTCTACATCTTTATTGAGGTCATGGTAAGAGGCAGAGGTTTAAACTGAATATTTTAAGGATCGATAATTTCATCAGTATGGGTGCCTTCTTCATTGACACAGAGTGTAACCCCTCTCAGCTTCAGTAATCACTTATTTTGAGGGTTAATAACTGAAAAGAATCATCTGGTGACCAAAGAAGGAATTTCTGCAAGTTTCTCTTGACCAATCTTCACAAAACATTCCAGAATAATATTTGAAGCTTTTCTTGCTTAGTAGGACATGCCAGAAGTTATAATTCACCAAAATTGCCTTTGAAACATGTGACAAAGTCTTTTATGCCATTCTTATGGCCAGGTTAGAGAGATGTGTCTAGAATTCAGGGGTGGTGAACTTGTGGTCTAGGTCCTTAAGTGTCAAAGAGCTGTACTTGAGGACATAGAGGGCCACATATGGCCTCAAGGCTATGGGTTCCTTACCCATGGACTCTAGCAGATAGGATACTTTTTTCCCAGGGGACATTTATTCAAAGAGTGCCATCTTCACAGCCTTGAAATTAAATTAATCTGTGATAGATTGGTATCAACCATCTGTCTAAGCATGTGAGGATCTTTTATAGAAGGGCCTTAAAGGACAATAAATATTAACTTCATGAAGACACAGACCATGGTTTACCCCTCTTTTGTATTCTCTTATACCTTTCTTAACACAGTTTTAGGCTCACATTGATAACTCTGCAAACATTTGTTGAATAGAATGAAAAGGGAACCATGTCTATGAAGAGGAGATGCTAGGCCTAGTTAATGTGCCTTCTGGCTTGACTCCATTCAATGGTTTTAAATGGCTATTGAAGGCAATGGGAATGCATGTGGTATAGAACATATGGCATATTCTTGCCCATAAACAGGGATAACTGTTTTTGTCTGTTATTCAGGATGTGGGTTATTGTTCCCAAAGTGGGTTTGGGGTGACTTTACAGGGAATCACAGAAACACAGGGAGTCACAATATGTCAGAGATGGAAAGGTCCACTGGAGCCATCTAGTCTAATCCACACAAGAAAAACAATTCTCTCTTCAATATACTACACAAGTGGTTACCTGTCCTCTGCTTGGAGACCTCCCCTACCTCCTAAGAAGGTCCATGCTATATAGGACTATTTTAATTGTAAGATGTTTTTTTTCCCCTACAGTAAGCCTAAATCTGTTTCTTTACAAATTCCAATCATTGCTCCTGGTCCTTACCTCTGGGGCCAAGCAGTATAAGTCAAATATTTGAAGAGCTATAAAGAGGAAATGGAATTATACCTATATTACCTCCACAATCCCTGCCAAGTTTTCTCTTCTCCAGGTTAAAGAGCCCCACTTCCTCCCAGTGGTTCTCATATACCTGTTCCTTCGTCTTCTTGGTTACTGTCCTCTGAATACTCTATAGCTGATTGATATTCTCCTTAAAAAGTGGTGTCTGAATACAACTCTCACCTCCCTAGTCCTGGACACAAGGCCTTTCTTACTGCATTTTTTGGGTTCCATATCAGACTGTTGACTCATATTGAGCATACAATCCACCAAATTCACCAGATCTTTTTTTCAGATGAACTAGTGTCCCCCAAGTCTCCATTATATTGTATTATATAGTTGTTTTTTTGAACTCATGTATGAGACCATGCATTTATTCCTATTAAGTTTCATCTTACTGGTTTTGGCCCAATGTCAGCTCATTTGGCACTAGGCAGAGACCTCACATTTAGAGTTCCAACAGTTATGTTAATGTATATAGAACTGCTTAAGAACTATATGCTTGTTAATACTGCCCCACCTCCGGTCCCTTGTCTGACACTCTGCCACCATCCACAGAAGAGAAAGGGGGCCACACAGGACTGAAGGACATTTTCTATTTTTCTTGGCTTCATGAATTGCCATCGCCATAGAATTCATCCTTAAGTATCTGGTCTGCATAGCCCTGGGATGATTAGCTAGATTCATACCCTGACATTGCACCAGAGTAGGGCTTTCTTGAAGACGAATTAGATATTATAGACCAAAATTCAGAATGTGGTAAATATGCAGAAAAATGTTTCAAAGCTATGAGGGCCACATCTATAGAACATGCCACTGGAGAACTGAAGGGACCGGGTGACAAGAGAAGGGAACAAGGACTTATTAAGCATCTACTGTGTACTAGGCATTGTGCTAAACACTTTTTGCAAATATCATTTCCACGGATCCTCACAGTAACCCTGGGAGGTAAGTGCTATTATAATCCTCACTGTACAGTTAGGTTAATAATCCTTATTGTACAGACAGAGGTTAAGTGCCAATCTGGTTAAATTTAATCCTAGCACTCCATGAAATATCATATGGTATGATGGCACCATCATTTCTTTGCCACCCAGCTAAATCTAAGAAGTTGCCTGATGAGTTAGTTATTCTTGCATCGCAGTCAAAGTACTAGTTGGTTTTCACCATTTGTCACAGAATACTAAGACCCTATTTCTTTTTTTTTTTTTTTTTGCTTTTTTTTGGAGGGGAGAAGGCAGGGCAATTGGAGTTAAATGACTTGCCCAAGATCACACGGCTAGTTTTTGTGTTAAGTGTCTGAGGTTGGATTTGAACTCAGGTACTCCTGACTCTAAGGCCATTGCTCTATTCACTGTGCCACCTAGCCACCCCACAAGATCCTATTTCTTTATCACAATGTCTTTCCTGAAATAGGGTGCCCAGAATTCTCCAGATAAAGTCTGGACTAGAGTAAAATACAGAGGCATTATCATCTCCTTGGGCCTGGACCCAATCTTTCATAATGATTAGTTCCCCTTTCTAAATATAGGTAGCTGGGAGTTATAGTGGATAGAATGCCGGACCTGAAGTCAGAAAGATACAAGTGTGAATGTGGTATCAGACACTTACTAACTGTGTGACCCTGGGCAAGTCACAACTGCTGTCTGCCTCAGTTTCCTCAACTGTAAAATGGAGATTTTAATAGTACTTTGTAATTAATAGCTCCCAGTGTTGTTTTGAGTACAAAATGAGTTAATATTTACAAAGCACTTTGCAAACCTTAAAACATTATATTAATACGAGTTATTATTTTTGTTACTATATCCTGAAAGCATTCCCTTTTAATACATTATAAAATGTTGTAAGGAATGGAACATTAGCCTACAGCTGAAATATTCTGGTTCCTCCCTTTTATAAAAGGTTGGTCCAGTTGCGGCATTTGCCCCAAGCACTACAATTTTCTTACTACTTTACCCTTAAGAAATGTGTCATTGAGAATGTAACATTGAACACTGCTACCAAATAAACTTTGTATCGCAGGGATTATTTGTGGGAGAAAAATTTGAAAGACTCCATCTGGGCCAATTTTTTTTTTCTTTTTCGGATGTGTAATTCTTTGATAACTTGTCTTATTTCTTCCTCCTATGAAGGATCTATTAACTTCCTGTTGCATCAGCTTGGACACTTTGATATCCATGATTTTTAAAGCTCATTGACAGCAGTTCAGCAATCAGATCTGTCAGAATATCCGGGGATGTCATTTATCTGAGCCCTATTCCTTTAGCTCATTGAAAGCATTTATATGCATTCTCTTAGGTTTCTTCACTTATTTTATGCCTTAAATCCCTTTTTAATTATTTTTGGCTTTTCCTTCCCAGTTTGATGTTCTTTTTCCTTGGTAGTGAAAACAGAAGCAAAATTAACAGTTATTCCTTCTATCTATTGTTTGTTATTTGTCTTATTTTCTTGAAGTACCTGTCTCATCTCTTTTAAAAGAAATAAATCTGGATATCTTCTATTTATATATCACCTACATTTCCCAATGTATATCTTCTTCCTTCCCTCCTAAACAGACAAACATCCCTTATAAGAAAGAATAAAGGATACAGGGGGAAACAACAGTTCAGGAAAGCTAACCAACACATTGAAAAATCCTGACACCTACAGTGTTCCATGTTATTAGTCCCCTATCTCTGCAAATCGAGGCCCTTCAACATGAGCTCTCCCTTCTCCCATTCTCTTCATCTCAAAACCCTTGACATCAATTTCCACCCTTTCTTCCTTTCCCCTAGTCCCTAAAAAGGGGCAGTGGTTCTTATTTATTTATTTTGTGTGTGGCATAGATCTCTTTGGAAGTCTGGTGAAGTCTATGGATCCCCACTGAGATGAATGTTTTTAAATAAGTGAAGGAAATGCTAAATTTCAGTTAGAGGTTAGTGAAAATAATGATGCATTTTTTTAAAAGTTCATGGAACCCCTTTAGAAGAATGGTGGTAAAAGGTTGGAGAAGAAAGCTTATTCCTTGTAAAACCATCTGAGATATCTCTGAGAGGATCGTGCTATTTCTGAGGTAGGTAGACAACACTGAATGGAATGCTGGATCTGGGTGAGGAAAACCTGATCTGAAGTCCTGCCTCACTTACGAATGCAGATCGAAGCATACTTTTTGAACTTTCTTTATGAATAAGATATATAAATACTAGTATATAAAAAGCATATAAGATATATGGTATATAATAGGATATAAATTCTAATAATAACCAGTATTTATTTAAAATATGATTAATTTTGATCTCTGTTTTATAGGCAGAAAGGAAGGAGCCATTGGATAAGAAGTGAAAGATGAGAGAGAAGGGAAGGGAAGGGGGAGTAAGAGAAGGAGAGAGAGGGGGGGGGCAGGGGGAGGGAGGGAGAAGGAGAAAGAGGAGGAGGAGTAATGGAGGAAGAAAGGGGGGAGGGAGAATGACTAAGAGGAGCTAGCCCCAAGGAAAAGATGGGATAGATATTGTGTTGAATGGTTAAAATTCACCTCTGTCTTCTTATCCTGTCTGCTTCTCCACGTTCTTTAGTCATTCCTCCACAGAAAATCCATCCAGCATACTACATGCTTTCCTCAATGTCTTTTCTTTTATGGGTACCAGTGGAATATTCTGGCTGCCCTTTTGTTATTCCTTGTGCTTGTCACATAATAGACCCATCTTCTTTTCTGATCATACATTGCCTTAATCATATTCCTTATGAGTGTAGAAACTTATTGGAAATATACTGGAATTGTCTTGCATACATTAGGTGTCTCTCTATTGCCTTCTGTGTCACCTGTGCCTATGATTACTTTAAAGTGCTATATAAATCTCACTTTTTCATAGAGCTTTAAGATTTGTAAAAACATTTCCCTTGAAACCACCTGGAGAGAAGTTTTGAGAGGGCAATAGATTTTCCCGCATTACATTGCATCTGAGGCAGAATTTTAATCTAGTTATGCTGTCTGTAAGACCCAGCAGCTGTAAAGTGCTTTAACTTACTGGTAGGTGGGTGAGATACCAGACCAAATTTAGAAGTTGCCTTTACAATCACAGATGAGTAAGGGAAGACTTCATAAAGTAAACAAATGTCCCTCAAAACAAAGGTGGAGCTGGGTTGGGTTGGGAATGGAGACCCACAGAAAGGGTGTCTCCTTTATAGTGAACCATTGAAACCACTATAAAAACCCAAACATCTCAGATAGTGGGTGATCTGCCAGCTGCTTTAGTCTACATCTTCCTTGTTCCCCTGGTGAACTGGATAAGTAGATTGGAATCTGGTGACAATGACAGACACTTGGTGGGTGGCTCCTACCTACCTGTATAAATGCTACAATGTGCAGAAGACTCCTGGAAACTTTGCTTTTTATGTAACCTAAAGGTCATTGTTGGCATAATCTTCTCAGGATGAATGAGAGCAGTACATCCATTGAGGAATAACTAAACAATTGTGATACATGAAAGTAATGGAATATTATGTTTCATAAGAAATTAATATGATGAATAGAAAGAAGCAAGTTAGACCTATATGAACTCATGCAAAGTGGAAGAACCAGGAAAATAATATACAAAATATATTATATATGATAACAATAATATATAATATTTTATTTTTTATAAGTAATATAAATAAAATAATATCAATCAACCAAAAACATTTGCTAAATATTTATTATGTTTAAGATACTATGCTAAGTGCTAGGTTTAACAAGAATAGCAACAACAAAATAATAGAAGTTGAATGCTACAAAATTTTAATAATTGAGTTTAAGCTCAGGAAAGAGAGACAGGAAGGCACTTGCCCAGATTCTTTGCAGAGATGGGGAGCACAGGTGTGAAACAATATATTTAATGTTAGACTTTGTTATATTGGTTAGTTTCACCAAATGTTGTTTCCTTCCTTCTTTTTCTTCTTTATTATTATGAGGATGGGAGGATATGGGAGCATATTGGAGGAAGAGGAAGAGGAAGTGGACAATATAGATAATGTAAGAATAAAAGAGAATTTTAAAAAGAAAATGAAGACAGAAATTTTCCTTCTCTGCCATTTAACTCAGAAATATTGGAGGGTGAGGGGAGGAAGGGCTACAATTACTTTCTCTGCTTTTTACTATGTTCCCTACAGTTCATGAACAATCTCATATCTACTAGTCAGTTTCTCTTTTACAGGCAGCTAGGAGATAATGAATAGTTTGGAGTCAGAAAGACTTGAATTCAGATCTTGCCTCAGACATTAGCTAAACCATGGCAAGGTACTTGACCCCTTGCTGTGCATCAGCATCCTCATCTGTAAAATGAGAGATGAAGTAGATGGTTTTTAAGTTCCCTTTCAGCTCTAAACCTATGACCCTAGGATCAACTGATGAATATATATCACTCTTTCTTTTTTGCTATGTGCCTGTGGAAACTCTCAGCCTCTTACTGATGATTGCTACAAAACAGTGTTTTAAATTAAACGGTGAGGACAGAGGCAGACGTTTAGCCCTGAAGCATGAACATTCTTGGTTCTCCTTCAATCTCTTGCTTTACCCACTTGTATCACTTCTTTTGGGATGAACTCATTGAATGCCCAGGCTTACTGGGTAGGACACATCCCCCTTCTTCTGTGGTGATCTGGGACTTGGAAAGAGAACCAGGGCAGTGAGCAAAGCAATACCCTTAAGGGTAAAGCTACAAGATCTGATGAGCTCCAGGAAAGGGGCCAAGGTACCAAATGACTCTCTAGGAAGTATACCTAATGCTTAAAATAGTTACCCTGGCTTTGTGTTAGATTGGGGAATTGGAAAGACCTGGCTTCCTGTCCTACCTTGATTAGCATGCTGTAGGACCTTCCTAGGACAACTCAATGCATCTCTTTGATGGTGTTCCACTTTATCAAAAGGTGTGAATCACATCTGCCCCATCCCTGTTTACTGGGCTACTGTAAGGAGGAAAGGAAGATGAATCATGTGACATATTTTCATGATTTTTGTCACTGACAAGGATTAATGTGGATTTTTCAGGAAGAAAAAGGAATGATGGTGAAATGGAATATCAGTTTTTCCACTTCAGGTTTGCTTAAATTTGAAAAAAAAATGTCAACTCATGGGATGTTTTTATGTCATCATCAATATTTTCTACTAATGTACAAATTAGGATGAGGATATCCTGAATAGGATACACTGAGTAGAAATGAACCAAAGAGACTTATGGGGAAGGAGTTTCATCCAATCTTGAAGGCAAGGGCTGCCTTCAGTCATACTGCTGATATATAACTACCAATACTTCGAATTCCAGCGAATGAATGAATGAATGAATGAATGAAATGAAATGAAAAATCATTTATTAAGTGGTTGCTGTATGCCAAACTGTGCTAATCTTTGGGTATACAAATGCAAAAACAAAGTTCCTGCCCCTAGGACTTTCGAAGGGAGAAAACAACTGCCATAGGGGAATGATAGCCAGGAGAGGCTTTTCGGTTAGAAAGTTACAGGGATGGTGGGTGGGATGTAGGGGAGTAGATTGACACACCCCATCAAGGAATTTGGCAGAGTTGATTTGATCATGGTTCATGATTCTAGTGAGTTGCAAACAAAGCATCCATGTATTTAATGACTCATTTTTGAGCCCTCTGGAAAGAATTCTTGTATCTAGTAGAATACCTTGTTCATAGTAGGTGTTTAAGGAATTTTGAATTGGACCGAATTAAATATTTTTTGGGATGGAATATGACTGGTGTTTGACAGAATTGTAAAAGAGGTGAAATGCATCAATGAAATCCTGACCTAGTCTCTTCATTCAAATATCAAGATTAAGGATTCTGAGTTGAAAGAGACATCAGAGATAATTTCTTACTAACCCCCTCGTTCTACCTATGAGAAATAGAATGAGGCCAGTAGACATAGCATCATAGTATCCTGGGAAAGGCCATCTAGTCCAGAGTCTTAATTTTAAAGTTTAGGAATCTAAGGCAGAAAAATGTTAAATGACTTGCCCATCATCAACAAGTAGTCAATCATCAGAGGCAAGATGAGGTCCAGGGACATTGAGTGATTTGCCCCATGTCATACAAGTAGTATTAGGGATGAGATTTAAATTCGGACTCCAGAACAAGTAGTCTTTCCACTGCACCATTACATGTCTACTGTACATTTTGAACCAGAAGTCAACCCACAGGCATCTAAAATTCAACGTCTACAACAGAACTCATGATCTCTCCTTTCTTCCTAACTTTTCTATTTCTATTGAAGGCACCATCATATTTTCATCTGAGTCATCTTGGACTCTTCCTTTTCCTCATTCATTATATCCAGTCAACTGCTGGATCTTCCTGTGTCTATTGCTATAATTTCTCTCACATATATCCCCATTTTCCCACTCACTAAGCCAAGACTGTAATCAAGATCCTAATCTGAATTTATCTGGACAATTTGGCCTCTTATCTGGACTATTGTAGTTAACTCCTAATTAGTCTGTCTCTAATCTCTCCCCTTTCCAATTCATCCTCCACACAATTGCCAAATTACTATGTCAGTTGATTGTTTCTATCTCCTGTTCTGTGCTTCTACTCCTGTCCCAGATACTTAGGACTCTCATGATGCTCCATTTCTTTTATAAATGAATTTATATAAATATGTTAAGGTTTGACTTCTTCCTTGGAGAAAACATCTCTCTGGAGAGAGCAATTAAATGCTTATGGTAGAATTTCAGATGCTACAATTTCTTTTCTGGTATAGGAGTCAGAACATCTCCCAAATCAAATCATATAATCAGCCATCTGCCCCTAAAATATGGTAGAAACAATATTTCTTAGACTTCCTACCATGTAGGCTAGGCTAGCTTTTCCTAAAGCTATAAGCCACAAAAGTTAGGTCACTTCCTTAAGAAGCTTTAATACTGTTTTCAAAACTTGATCAGTTAAGGGAACTGCTTGTTTATGTAACTTCTCTGGTCTTTGAGTATGAAAGGCCATGAGGAGCTTAAGTTCTTTCTGGGGCTTCTGACCAAAGGTATGACCAACATCAGGAAACTGGCATCAACTGAATCAACATGGCATCCTAACTTAATAACTTTGTTGAAGATCCTTCCCATGCTAAAGATAAGTAAACCTTCTCTTGTTAATTGTTAGATGGACTACAACTGGCTCGTTTTGTTTCAGTATCAATTCTAAACTTCTGGAAGACTGGCCTAAGTTAGGTCTGGTCCAAAATAAAAGGGTACTCCATAGGCAATTATTTAAGGAGTTGGGAGAAGTGAGACTGGATGGAAAATGGAAAGTTGGTATTATGAGAGGCAATGTGATACAGTATAAAGAGTCTTGGCTTTGGAGTCAGAAAACATGGGTTCAAATCTTGCCTCTGATGATTGGTTCTTTGTTGACTTTGGGTAAGTCATTTATCATTTTTCTACCTTAGATTCCTAATCCTTAAAATTAGGTGTCTGGACTAGATGGCCTTTCCCATGATACTATGATGATATGTCTACTGATCTCATTCCATCTCAAGAAAGGCTTTAATTGTTGATTCTAAAACACTAACACCTAATTAAGCAAATTTCACATTTGATTTGTTCCTGTGAATGATGGACAGACAGCTCTTCACCCTTATGTCTGCCCCCCTTATTACAAAACTCCTTTGGTCTTCTGTTACGATCCTCCTTTCTGCCTTATACCTACGGACACTGGCTTTGTGATGTTAGGCTGG
Source organism: Gymnobelideus leadbeateri (assembly GCA_011680675.1). NCBI lineage: Eukaryota > Metazoa > Chordata > Mammalia > Diprotodontia > Petauridae > Gymnobelideus > Gymnobelideus leadbeateri. Next base: position 133,854 of record WOXC01006340.1, read on the forward strand.
ACCAGCTGGGAGACATGGTTGGCTAGTTTCCATCTAGTCTACTTGCTTACAGTTTAAAAACCCATCTGCAATTGGTCAATTCACCATGTGCACCATGCTGATTAATTTTTCCTCTGTGCCTTGCTCCTAGACAGAGTCTACACACCCAACATATACATCTTAATTTGAGAACACAACAAGAGAGCAGACATTATAGAATTTCTTCTTAAAATATTCAAGTGAGGGGTGGCTAGATGACGCAGTGAATAGAGCATCGGCCCTGGAGTCAGAAGGACCTGAGTTCGGATCCGGCCTCAGACACTTAATGCACACACAAAACAAAACCTAGCCGTGTGACCTTGGGCAAGTTACTTAACCCCAATTGCCCTCCAAAAAGGCAAAAAAAAATATTCAAGTGAGCTCTGGCATGCCTATGGCCATAGCTATGCTCAGCTATGCAATAACAAAAAATGCTGCCAGTATTTAGGGTCATAGCAGAAATGCCAAAGTCACTATCATAAAGAGGAATGAAAAGAAACAATGGAAGAGGAGTGGAATTTTAGCCATTCAAATTAGACAGAAGGGTCTAGGGCATCAGTCTAGCTCAGGGTAATCATAGAAGACAGGGAAATGTGGGCTCCTGTCCATGTCTAACATTATAGGGTAAAGGAGTCAAGTTACTTATTGACTTGGGACACAGGGAGGAGTCATGGTTCAAGGTCACATGACTCAAAGCCTGATGGGAATGATATGGGTTCATCTCAGGTTACCTAGAGGAAGGGGAAACACAAGTCCCAAATATGAGGTCTTTTTGGATATTTAGAGGATAAGATCATGGATCTGGTTCTAACTTCTCAGGAAATTGCAGTAGACCATGGGTTATCTCTCTCTATTTTCAGTCACTTTATCAATTTCCATGAGTTGAATCATCTCTGTGACCAACAGAAATTGAAAATGACTTTCCACATATCAAAAACTCTTTCTTATCATCCTTAAACCAACAAACTGAGATTATACCAGTGATCAATGGTTTGATGAAAATTTGACTAAGATTTACTGTTCTCTGAACTTCCAGTATATGCTTCTCCTTTGAAGAATGTATGAAAATGAGAAATTGCTTAAACTCATTCATTGTTAATGTGCTTCCTCCTTGTACAATAATATGTTGTAGAATTTTAGGTTATTTCTTTAATGAGGTGATATTTAATATATATTTATGTATTATAGTTAACAAGATTAAATCCTATCATACCAGCCTAAGACTGTTAAGCAATCCCTTAAAAAGATGGTGAAGTTCCTTATGTATTATGCTTTTCTTGGTCCTAACTTAATTCTGTTTAATCAGTTTTATCTTTTCTAGGGGTGGCTAGGTGGCACAATGAATAGAGCACCAGCCCTGGAGTCAGGAGGACCTGAGTTCAAATCTGGCCTCAGACACTTAATAGAAAAACTAGCCATGTGACCTTGGGCAAGTCACTTAACCCCAATTGCCCTACTTTCCCCCCTCTTTTATATATACATATATATCTTTTCAAGTATTAAATCTCACATTATACCCATTAAACATTTTCTTCCCCTCTCCCCTCCCCCCCCACCCATGAAAGAAGAGGGGAAGAATGACTTGTTTTTCCTTGAGACTTTGTTACTTTTATCTTATAAGTTGTGTATAATCATTGATTAATGAGCAAATAAAAAGTGCATTTAAAGCAAAAAAAAAAATTACCTCTTTCTGATGTTATTTGTTGTTGGTGTTTATTCTCAAAGAGGACAACTAGAGATGCCCCGGGAGATCTTGGTCTTTTTTTTTTTTTGGAGGTGGGAAGGCAGGGCAATTGGGGTTAAGTGACTTGCCCAAGGTCACACAGCTAGTAAGTGTGTCAGGTGTCTGAGGCCAGATTTGAACTCAAGTCCTCTTGACTCCAGGGCCAGTGTTCTATTCACTGCATCACCTAGCTGCCCCTCTGACCTTGACCTTTTAAAGTTAAGGTTTTTTCCAGGTCTCAGTCTGTCTGAGGCAACACCCATTCAGTGATGAAGGTGAGGTAAGAAATGAGGCAAAAAATGGCCCCTTTTACCTAGTCAAAAAAAAATCAGTATGGGAGAGGAAGACCTTTAGGGTTTCTGCTCAGAACAGAAATAATTGATATTTACATTCATACCGAGCCATCAGAGCCCAAACAATGACCAAGTGAGGCTTGAACTGGAAGCTATTTTTTTTTTTTTTTTTGCTTTTTGGAGGGCAATTGGGGTTAAGTGACTTGCCCAAGGTCACACAGCTGGTTTTTTTTGTGTTAAGTGTCTGAGGCCGGATTTGAACTCGGGTCCTCCTGATTCCAGGGCCAGTGCTCTATTTACTGTGCCACCTAGCCGCCCCTTGGAAGCTATTCTTGGCAATATCAATGAAAACCAGAGTAATTTGGTTTTAAGGTATGGTCCTGAAAAAAGAAATTTAGTCTGTAAACCACAAGATATCTTGGGAGGTTTCAGTGATCAAAATTTATATTCCTTTGGGCAGAACATCTGCAGATAAAGGTATGATTCTCTGTGTAGACAGAGGGAGATGAAGAAGGAAGGGAGGAAGGAAGAAAGGAAAGAAGGGAGGAAAGAAGGGAGTTATTGTTCACCTGGAACTGCACAGTTGGGTTTTCAGTGGGGGCAGTTCCTGCTACTCAGGGATTGTTGTTTGTCCTTCATTCTCAAAGAGGACCATGACATTAGGAAGGTGATACCATGACTTGTAAGTGAATTGGATTTAAGTGAGGCAGGGCTATGCAAAGTCACCAGTTTCACTCTCTCCTCTGGAGACATCTGAGTCCAGTGGCAACATAATGACCATGATGACTGGAGATAGTCCCCTATGCTGATGAATATATGTGCATATGTATATCCCACCTCATTTTCTCCCTTAATTTCAATTCTGTATTACCAATTGCTTATTTGCCATCTGAAGCTGGATATCTGGGCACGCTTCAAATTCAACATGTCTGATATAGAACTCATTATCTCCCTCCTAAAATCCACCCCTCTTCCAAACTTCCCTATTTCTGTGCAAAATACTATTTAAAAAAAGATTCTTCCCCAATTACATGAAATGACAATTTTAACATTCTTTTTTTTTTTTTTTGCTTTTTTGGAGGGCAATTGGGGTTAAGTGACTTGTCCAAGGTCACATGGCTAGTTTTTGTGTTAAGTGTCTGAGGCCAGGATCCCAACCCAGGTCCTCCTGGCTCCAGGGCTGGTGCTCTATTCACCGTGCCACCTAGCCACCCCCTAAAAATCATTATTATTATTGTTGTTGTTTTTTGCTTTTTGGAAGGCAATTGGGATTAAGTGACTTGCCCAAGGTCACACTGCTAGTTTTTTTGTGTGTGTATGTGTTAAGTGTCTGAGGCCAGATTTGAATTCAGGTCCTCCTGACTCCAGGGCTGGTGCTCTATTCACTGCACCACCCAGCCACCCCTTAACATTCAGTTTTAAAAAATATTGAGTTACAAATTTTCTCCTCTCCTTCTTCACCTCCCCCCTCCCTGAGCAATTTGATATAGGTTATATATGCACAATCATGCAGAACATTTCTATATTAGTCATATTGTAAAAGAAGAAACAGATCAAAAGAAAAAAAACATGAAAAAAATTTAAAAGTGAAAACTAGTATGCTTCAATCTGCATTCAAACTCCATCAATTGTTTCTCTAGAGGTGGATAGCGTTTTTCATTATGAGTTCTTCGGAATTGTCTTGGAGCATCATATTGCTGAGAATAAGCTAAGTCATTCACAGCTGATCTTCATATAATATTGCTGCAAAACACCACTATTCTTTAATTCTTCCTGGTATTATTGTAGTATTGGGGCTCTTACACCACATATTTAATCACTTGCCAAATCTTTCTGTTTCTGCTCCTATAACATCTCTCCCATTTAGCCCTTTCTCTTCCCTGAGATGGGTCAGGCCTTTACCACCTGTTGCCAAGATTATTGCAACATTCTCATATTTGGTCTCTTTGCCTCAAATCCCTCTCTCCACTCCAGTCTATCTTCCATGATGCTGCCAAAGTGATTTTACTTAAGTGCAAATGGGCCTTATCACTTCCCCTGCTATACAAACTCTAGTGGCTCCCTATTGCCTCTAGAGGGAAAATATAACCTCTTTTGTTTAACTGTTAAAGTCTTTCACATTCTGGCTCTAACTTATCTTTCCAACCTCATTGGGCATTACTATCCCTCCTGTACTCTGTGATCCAGCTAAACTGACCTATTCCTTACACATAGAATTCCATTTTCCATCTCCATACCTTTGCACTGGCGTCTGTGCTCTGGAATATATTCCCACTTCCTCTCCCCTTCATAAAACCCTTTTCTTCCAAGATGCCACTTGAGTACCATCTTGTAATGAAATCTTTCCCCATCCCTCCAAATTGCTAGCTTCCTTCCTCTCATGATACCTTATTTTTAACTTTCTTTACATTTATTTTTATTTGTTCTCATATCTATATTATATACATATTTATTCTGTATGTACTTGTCTTCCCCATTTGAATGAAAACTCCTGATATTTTTATTCATTGCATGTGGATCCCCAGTGCCTAGCACTATGTCTGACACATGCTTCTTGATTAATTGATTGATCTTGATCTGTTGTCCTTTCATATAAGTTGGGTATTTTAGTACACAAGAATGTGTCAGGTTCCAAGTATTCCTAACTTCATGTGTGATCTAGTTTAAGAGACTATAATTAATTGGGAGGGTTTGAGCAATAAAGACATCAAACTAAGTTGATCAAGTCGGATCTGTGGGAATCCAAATGATGAATAGCTTCTGGTCATTCAGTTGGATGTGAAAAACAATATAGGTCCAATCCTAAACAGTTAGGTAGATTTCAGGGAAAAGAAATGGAGTTTATTTCAACTCAATCAGGGCTATATGGAGGGATAGTCATATTTATGGACAACTTGAAGGGCAGGAGAGTGGACCTAGCTTAGGGTTGGTCATCCAAGGAGTTGTGGATTACAAGTAGTATAATCCTGGTCCAGTCCAGGTCATTCCTCTAGCTATGGACAATGAAAGTCTGGTTCTGCACAGTATTTTATGTGTGAGCAACATGGGTCTTGTCATCTGCATGTTGGCAATTTCTGATGCTAATTATGAACATGTAGTGTGTGCTGGGTGACAAAGGCATGAATATGTTTACTGTCAGACACATAGGAGCTTTGGAAGACAGATTTGGTTTGAAAAGTGTGAGTACTATACAACAGACACTCATAATTCCAGCTGTGTACAATCATACTGAGTGACCAACAAGCAATTATCCAGGTATGGACAGTCATGGTTAAGCTATGACTCCAGCACAACAAGAACTTAATGACAGGGATCCCATTGTAGACCATGATGGATGAACCACAATTAGGTGAAATGAATGATGCATGAATGAATAGCAAAGCATTTGAGCATAGTAAGTATAAAAATACCTACTATGTGCCAAGGACTGTTCTAAGCCTTGGGTTTACAAACACAAAGTAAGATAGCTCCTACTCTCAAAGACCTTACATTCTAATGGATGAAGGCAATACATAACATGAAGTTAAGGGTGGGAGAAAGTATGAGGGCTAGCAGTGTGCTTTGGAAATGAACTGAAAGAGATAAGGATGCTTGGATCTGGGCAAGATAAGGCAGGAGCTTATCTAACAGAACCGGGATGGTTCTGGAAGCAGAAACCCAAAGTTCTGGTGGGAGGAGAATGAAGAAGTTGAGGTTTGAGAGAGAGGAAACACAAGATAAGTCTGGGTTCAGCACAATGACCACAAGATACATCCTTTCTTTCTAGAAAAACAATTGCTAATGCATTTTCCCTGTCTCCTGTATTTGTAGTTGAAATTTATCAGAAGCCTTCTCTAGCCTCCAGTGCCATCCAGGTAGTTGCTTTCCCTTAGTCTTCCCTGACACCACAAACTATTTTTTTTTTACTTTCTGGAGGGGCAATTGGTGGTAAGTGACTTGCCCAAAGTCACATGGCTAGTTAAGTGTTAAGTGTCTGAGGCCAGATTTGAACTCAGGTCCTTCTGACTGCAAGGCCAGTGCTCTATTTACTCACCACAAACTCTAGCACTGAGGGTCAAGATGTGACTATAAGACAACGGTACATAGAAGTTGGTACATAGTTACCCTGCTTAC
>WOXC01006340.1:145000-188026 GCA_011680675.1 Gymnobelideus leadbeateri
TCCACTAAGCTCTGGGACTTTGCCCTGGGGCAGCCAAAGCAAAGCTAGTCACCTGCTGATTGGTGGGTGAGTGAATGAAAACTCTCTATTTTGCTGGGCCCAGAACATCTTTCTACAGGCTGTTCACCAGGACATCAAGAGCTACCCATTGGCAGAATTTTGCCATTTGCTGTGTTGTCACCAAGGACATCTGCCCTCTCCTTTTGTGTTTTTCCTTCTTCTCCCTCCCCAAACATGCAAACTTTCAACCTCTCCTTCTTAGCACAATAATCAAATCAATACTACCCATGGAAATATTTGCTCATGGAAAAGGTCTGGTGATCGACTGCTCTGTGGTTCCATTCACAAATCCTGTGACTCCTCAGACCAAAACTCCTTACCCTGGCCCCTAATCCCCTCTATGTGTTGTAACCCCCTAGCAGAAAGCAAACTCCTTAAAACCAGCAGAACAATTTGTACAATAACAACAATGTTGTAAAGACCAACTTTGAAAGACTTAAGAACTCTGATTATCGAAGTGACATGTCCAAAACAACACATTATTCCAAACTCTCCCTTCTTTCTCCCTTCCCCATTACAATCAAGGGTACCACCATCCTTCCTGTCACTGAGGCTGACAACCTGAGTGTCAACCTCTCTCTCTGTCTTTGTCTCTCTGTCTCTGTCTGTCTGTCTCTCTCCATCTGTCTCTGTCTGTCTCTCCCTCCCTCTCTCCCTCCCTCCCTCCCCCCCACCCCGCTTTCTCTCTCTCTCTCTTCCCTCCCTCTCTCCCATCCAGTCTGTTGTCAAGACTTGTCAATTTTATCTTCATTATCATCTCTCACATATGCCCCCTTCTCTCCACTGATATCACTAGCACCCTGGTGCAGGCCATTATCACCTCACAGCTGAACTATTGCTATAGTCTCCTGGTTTGTCTGCTGGCCACAAGTCTCTCTTTATTCTGGTCTATCAGCTGTCAAGTGACCTCCCTAAGTGTAGGTCTGACCATATTACACCCTCCTCAATAAACTCCATTAACACCCTTCACCTCCAGCATCAAATATAAAATCCTTTGTTTGATATTCAAAGTCTTCTATAACTTGGCCCCCTCCTACCTTTCCAGTCTTTTTTCTATCTTACAATATCCCTGTCTCCCACATATATTACAATCCAGTGACACTGGCCTCTTTGCTGTTCCTTGAATAGACACTCTATCTCTGAACTAGGCATTCTCATTGGCTGTCTACCATGTCTGAAATGCTCTCCATCTTCCTTTCTACTTCCTGTATTCCCTGGATTCCTTCAAGTCCCAGCTAAAAATCTCACCTTCTACAAGAGGCCTTTCCTGATTCTGATACCTTCCTGCTGACTATTTCTAATTTGTCATTTATATTTATATATGAACATATGCATGTATACACTTGTATGTGTATATATATACACGCACTGTCAGTTCTACTAAATGCTTGTTTTAAAAACATGAATTTGTTCCAATATTTATACATTAGAAGATAATTTGAGTATAAAAGCAATTTTGCTTTTGCTTATATGAAATTTTGACTAAAGAAAAACAATAAGAAAATAGAAAACCTCACCTAGCTGAACCAAGCCTTGTAGGAATGCACAACGTACAACACACAACGCACACACAGGCACTCACACACTAACACTCTTCTAACACACTGATAACCAAACTTCAGTTTCTGCCGCCCACTCCACCCCCTTACCCTGGAGTTAAACACCACATTTATTGTATTTCTTCGGGTGCAGTAGGAGCACTGACCTGCATCCATGAACTCCACCCCCATCCCTTTAACCCTCACTTTCTGCTTGGGCCACAGTGCCTGGCCCCTTTGTTCTTAAGTTGCCTGCCAAGGCTACCCCCTCACCCAAAGCCATTGACTTTACTGAGCTCTGTGGGAACCAGGGCTTGGACTGAGCAGCAATTAGGAGACCTCAGAGCCCACCACTATTTGTTGTAGTGTTTATGTATATTGTAACCAACATGTTTAAAATTCTGCTACTGTTTTTATTAGGTTCCTGTCTTTTTTATTTGTGACTGGCGAAATTTTTGAATGTTTTGTACTAACCCCATTTTCCCTGTGGTTTTTATTGTGAGATTTTCTATAGAGCAGTGATTTTTTAGGAATGCCCATGTCGTGTTATATCAGAACTAACTATATAGCATATGTATAAAGCACACATACATATTTATATACACATATATACATATACATACATTGCAAACAAGTATATGTATATGTTCAGTTCCCATCCCTATATATGTCTATATGGATGTGTGTGTGTGTGTGTATACTTTTCTATCTGCTCTTCCATTCTCCAGCCCTGTCCCCACCAAGAACAGCCACCCTCCAGACCTACACCTTCAGAGAGTTTTGCATATTGTCTCTCCATTAGACTCTCAGCTCCTTTAGCACAGCATCAGATATATGATGTTGTTTGTCCTTCATTTTGAAGAGGACCAGTGACTAATCAAAGGGTGATGTCTTGAGTTACGTATGAATTGGATTTAATCAAGGCAGAGTTGCACAGAGTGATCAGACTCACTCTCTCTTCAGAGTCATCAAAGCCAAGACAGAAGTTGGGATGACTGGCGCTGTCTGCCTCAGTTTTCTCAACTGTAAAATGGGTGTAATAATAGGCCCTCCATCACAGGGACTTGTTATAAGGATCAAATGAGATAATAGTTGTAAAGTACCAAGCACAGTGTCTGGCACACAGTAAATGCTACATAAATGCTTATTCCTCCCCTTTTCCTCCCAAATCATGATTATGAGTTTTCAAGGAAAGCTTACATCAGCATGTTCAATATCATTTACTTAAAAAGGTAGTAAAATATCAAATTCATTTTTAAAAAATTTTTGTATAATAAACTCTGAGCTGAAGGGGCATTAGGTAGTATCTAGACCACCCCTTTCATCTCACTGATGGGAATGAAGGTCCAGAGGTGTTGAGGGGTTTGTCCAAGGGCTAAAACTCATTGGATGCACAGCCCTGAGTGGGGTCAAGGCTTCTTGCCTTGTAGTCTGGCGTACTTTTGATCCTAACCTGCTACTTCACAATGACTTAAAGAAACTTTCCAGTGAAGTGAAACATCCTTTCTATGGAATGTCTCATCCCTGAAGCCAGATGAATGAGGTATTACTGCATAGAAAGAAATTAATGAACTGCTAAGAGGATGATGAATGGTAACATCATATTAAAACAAGTACCCCAGGAACTAAGAGGAGGGGGAGGTCAGCTTGGACTTGAATCTTTGGGAAAGTTTTATGGAGGAGGTTAGTCATAAACAACGGGGAAGATAGAGGTAAGTGAAAGGGAGAAGGAAGGGCATCCCAAGTAAGAGAATTGTAACATTCTTGAGGTCAGAGGCTATTTTATTTTGTCCTTGTACTCTCTAAGAAGCACCTATGTCTTGTCCTGCTCCCTGCCTTTTTAGGGGGAGGGTCTGGACTTGTGATTTCCTTCATTTAAGATATTCCCTCCACTGATACAAATTGGTTATTCGTACAGAATCATAGATTTAGAGATGGATGGGGTCTTTGAAATCTAGTCCAGCCCCTCCATTTTACAGGAAAGGAAATTGAGGCCCAGAGGGGTTAAAAGACTTGCCTAGGGTTATATAGCTAGTAAGTGTTTTGAAGCAGGATTTAAAACGAAGTTTTATTACCTCAAAGACCAGCACTCTATCCACAATAGCAATATAAGACTAAGTTGCAGAGAAGGTGTTGATCTGCTTTGAATAAGGGAATTTCCTCATTAGGTTCCTATTCAATGGAATAACAATGGAATAACAGTCCCTGTCCCTGTGCCTAACCCCTTCCCCACCTTTATCCCCATCCCCATTCTTTTCCTATGTAACACTGTCTTAGAGAGCTTTGTGTATCACTTACTTGCCCATGGACATATAACTCGTATGTGTCAATGACTTCAAAGACCAGCCCAGCATCCACTATGTCACACTGTTACACCTACCTAACACCTATGTTGTTAAATTGAGGGTCTTCTGCTCCCAGATTGATTCTTATGTGAAAGCAAACTAGGCCATCTTCTGCCTCATTTCTTACCTAGCCTTTAAACACTGAATGGGTGTTGTCTCAGACAAACTGAGGTCTGAGAAAGACTTTAATTTAAAAAGACCAAGGTCTCAGGGCAGCTAGGTGGCACAGTGAATAGAGCCCTGGAGGACCTGAGTTCAAATCTGGCCTCAGACACTTGACACACTTACTAGCTGTGTGACTTGGGCAAGTCACTTAACCCCAATTGCCCTCCAAAAAAAATAAAAGACCAAGGTCTCCCACTGCATTTGGGGCCATTGCCAGTCATCCTTACTTATGTCTTTTCACTGGACTCTGATGACTCTGGAGGAGAGAGTGAAACTGATGACTTTGCACAGCTCAAACTCACTTCAGTTCAATTCAATTGTAAGTCAAGACATCACCTTCTGAATATTATTGATTCTCTTCAAGAATGAAGGATGAATAACTTGAGTATGGAGTTGCCTGGCTACAGTGGGAAACTTAACTGACTGGAGAGGAGAGGATTTTCTGGAGAGCAGTAGGACAGTAGGTTGATAAGTAGGATGGGGCCAGACTCTGGAGGTCCTTGGAAGCCAGGCAGAGGAGTTTAGAGCATTGGAGGCCCTTGAGCAGAGGAGGGGCATGATGATGAAAACAGAATATATTAATCTGGCATGGGTGTGTAGGATGGAACGAAGGGGAGAAAGACCAAAGGCAGAGAGACAAGTTAATAGCTATTGTAGTAACCCAAGCATGCAGTAACAAAAGAGTAGCTATAGTGTACTGGGCATACAGAGGAGAGGGCATATCCAAAAGATGCTTCAAAGAAAGAAACAGAAATCTGTGTGATGGACTGGATATAGGAAAAATAGTTGTAGAAGGCAAAGTCAGAGATGACGCTTAGGTTTCCAGCCTTAGAATGTCTTCTGATTGACTACTTAGAGCTCTCTAATTTGTTAGGAAGAGTACAGTGCTGATGGCTATGAAAGATCCTTGAGAACAAGGGGATCAGCTGTTGGGTGTTACTGAGAAAGCAAAAGGAAATTCCTAATACAGTTCTTGTCAGAAGTGCATAATGGAACTTTTGAAGATCGTGTCAATGACTGTACATCCTCCATTTGTTAGAGCCTTGAGGAGTAAGGAATCTACATATTTCATATAGTCAGATAGTGTTGTTTGCTCTAATATATTTTATACAAAATCCTAAGTGAAAGATTGAACGGTTCTTAGGGAGGAATATGGGCCTTAGGTGAGGGAAGGAGAGTGAGTGGGATGGATTGCCCTTTGTCAGCAAATTTCTACGGAGAATGACTGAAAAGAAAAAATCCATAAAAATAGTTAAGTGTCCACTTGGACCCATCTGTCTGGGAAGCCTAGCACTTTTCCAGGTCTTATGGAAAATGTTCTCAGCCTGCTATTCCCCCAGTACTGAGAGCACAGCCCCTAGGGGCTTAGGGAGGGAGGAAGAAAACTTTTAATATACACTAAATACACACTGTGTAGGTATCATTGGTGAGAAAACCGTAAAACCAGCCTGAATCACTTTTCTTAGGTGTCAGAGGCAGCCCCCACCCACTATGATTGCTATCTCCTGCTTCTTTCAGGTCTGAGAGCATTCCCTGTAATTTCTTTTCATCTTTGAAAAGCCTTAAAGGTGAGAATGTCAGTGGTGGTAGTGGAAAATCTCATTGGAAGAGAAAACACTGCCCTCTTTAACCATGCTGAATTGGTCTCTCCTTGACCCTCCCTTCATTCATGTTGGGAAAGCCATCTGGGCATAAAAGGCTCTTAGAAAAAGTACTATTACTTGCCACATGAGGGTAGAACATGAGACTGAGGGTGTTGGCTGCATCTCTAACTCTTGAGGATAGTGCTTATGAATTAGGCTCTCAAGCTTTAGATCAAAAGCTCATAGGATTTAAAACTGGAAGGAACCTTGTGAGTTGTCTAGTCCCACACCTTCATTTAAAGATGAGGAAATGGTGTCTAAGAGGGATGAAGGGAATTGTCCAACAATCCAAAGCAAACCAAAGGGTGCTGGGATCATAGACTGAAATCTGGAAGGGACCTTAGAGGTCACCTAATCCAACCCCTTAACTATAGATGAGGAAACAGGCTCAGAGAGGCAATGTGGTTTTCACTTTTTAAAAAATATTTTTAAAAATTTTAGGATTATTTTTAGTTTGCAACATTCCTTTCTACAAGATTTTGAGTTACAAATTTTCTCCTCATCTTCCCCCAACCCACCATCCCAGAACAACTATCCCACCGAATACCTCCTCCCCCAATCTGCTCTCTCCTATATCCTCCCCCATTCTCTCTCCAGCTTCCCAGTAGGGCAAGATAGATCTCCATACCCTAGTGCCAATATATCTTACTTCCCAGTGCATGTAAATATATAGTAAATATATATATATATATATGTATATATATATATATATATGTATGTATATAAATTTTATTTTAAACATTTGATTTTAAAACTTTGAATTCCAGATTTTTTTCCCTTCTTCCCTCATCACCTACCCTTACTGGGAAGATAAGCAATTCAATATACTTTGTACATGTGTAGTTACACAAAACATTTCCATAGTGGATATATTGTGAAAGACTGACTATATTTCCCTCCATCCTATCCCACCCCCCACTTGTTCTATTTTCTACTTTGACCTTGTCCCTTTTCAAAAGTGTGTGCTTTTAACTACTGTCCCCCCAATATGCCCTCCCTTCTATCATCCCCCCTCTTATCTGCTTCCCCTCTACTTTCCTGTAGCATAAGATACCCAATTTAGTGTGTATGTTATTCCCTCCTTAAGCCAAATTCAATGAGAGTAAGATCGGCCCATTCCCTTTTGCCTTCCTGTTTTTCCCCTCCACTGTAACAGTTTTCCCTTGCCTCTTTTATATGAGATAATTTACCCTATTCTGTCTCTCCCTATCTTCTCTCATTATATTCCTCTCTCACCTCTTAATTTTATTTTTAAAATATCATCCCTTCCTACTCAATTGATCCTGTGCCCTCTGTCTATGTATACCTGTACATATATATACACACACTCACATATGTATTCATACACCCAAATACCCTCCTATATAGATATATATGTATACACAAACACACACACACACACACACACACACACACACACACACACACATATATATATATTTATATTCCCTTCAACTATCCTCATACTGAGAAAAGTTTCATAAGTTGCAATGATCATTTTTCCATGTTGGATTGTAAATAGTTCAACTTTTATAAGTTTCTTATGATTTCTTTTCCCTGTTTACCTTCTCATGCTTCTCTTGATTCTTATATTTCAATGTCAAATTTTCTATTCAATTCTGGTTTTTTCATCAAGAATGCTTGAAAGTCCTCTATTTCATTGAATGACCATATTTTCCCCTGAAACATGATACTCAGTTTTGCTGGGTAGGTGATTCTTGGTTTTAATCCCAGCTCCTTTGACCTCTAGACTATCATATTCCAAAACCTTTGATTCCTTAATGTAGAAGCTGCTAGATCTTGGGTTATCCTGATTGTGTTTCCACAATATTAAAATAATTTTTTCTTGACTGCTTGTAATATTTTCTCCTTGGTCTGGGAAGTCTGGAGCCTGGCTATAATTATCCTAGGAGTTTTCTTTTGGGGATCTTTGTCAAGAGGTGATGAATGAATTCTTTCAATTTCTATTTTGCCCTCTGGTTCTAACATATCAGGGCAATTTTCCTTGAGAACTTCTTGAAAGATGACTTCTAGGTTGTTTTTGTTTTTTGGTCATGGCTTTCAGGTAGTCCAATAATTTTAAAATGATCTCTCCTGGATCTATTTTCCAGGTCAGTGGTTTTTACAATGTGATATTTCACATTGCCTTCTATTTTTCATTTGTTTGGATCTTAATAGTATCTTGATTTCTCATAAAGTCATTAGCTTCCATTTGCTCCAGTCTAATTCTGAAGGAAATATTCTCTTCAGTGAGCTTTTGCAATTCTTTTTCCTTCTAACAAATTTGTCTTTTTAAGGCATTCTTCACCTCATTGGTTTTTTGGGCCTCTTTTGCCATTTGAGTTAGTCTATTTTTTAAAGTGTTATTTTCTTCAGTCAGGTTATTGACTCTCTTTTCATGATTTTCTTACATCATTCTTATTTCTCTTTCCAATTTTTCCTCCATTTATCTTACTTGGTTTTCAAAATCTTTCTTGAACTCCTCTATGGCCTGTAACCAATTCATATTTTTCTTGGAAGCTTTTGATGGAGGAATTCTGACTTTGTTGTCTTCCTCCTATTTTATGCTTTGATCCTTTTTGTCCCCAAAAAAGGAATCTAAGGTTTGACTACTATGTGCAATTGCTTTGCTTCCTTTGCTTGCTCATGTTGCCACTCCATTACTTGACTTTTAAGCTTTTTGCCACAGTAGAACTCTACTTCCAGAGAGGAGAGCTTTGTCCCAAATCATGGGGGTTTTAACAGCTGCTGGAGCTATTAGTTGGGTGCCCCCTCTGAAGCCTCCACAGGCTCTGGCACCTGCTCACATCCTCCAGGACGCCCAACCAAGACAGTGATCCAGATCCAAGTAGGTTAAAGCAAGAGTGATTACCCCTTAGAATGGTTGCTTGGTCCCCCTACAATCTGCAGGCCAGGAGCTCTGAAGATGCCAAGTGGTAGTGGTTGCACAGCCGTAGGGCCTCTGCTGCTTCTTGCCTTCTCGCCCCCAGGGCAGAGGCTGGACCATGCTTTCAGTCCCCCTTTTCCCACAAAGTCCACACTGACCTTTTACTTTGCCTTTGGCATTTATGGATTGGTAATACTGGAAACAGCCACTGCTGCTGGTGATCCACTCTCCTGAGGTCCACTCCAGCCTCTGCTGGTCGGGCCTCCCTGGTGTTAAAACTGCGGGCTCATGTGGGCCTGGGCTCAGCTCCCAGTGTGCTGCAATGGACCCTTCCTGCCAGCCTGCCTGGTTGCCTTCAGTAGAAGATTTGTTTCTCTCTGTCACTTTGTGGGTTTTGTAGCTCTAAAGTTTGTTTAGAGTCATATTTTATAGGTATTTGAGCTGGTTATGGAGGGAGCTCACAGAGGTTTCCTACTTCTACACCACCATCTTGGTTCTGCCCTCGGCAATGTGATTTTCTAAAAATCATACAGGTGGAAGTCAGCATTTGAACTTGGGTCTGTGTCCCATCAGCTGTGATATGTTATTCCAGAAAGGAGACTTTTTTTCTTGCCAAAGATGTCCCAAATTTCACAGGGTATTTAAAAGTGCCATTAAACTTCACAGAATTGAGTTGCAATACATAATAGAAGGCAGATAATAGAAAAAGTTTTCCTATTTAAAAAATCCCCCAACAGATTAATATTGGTTACACATGCAGTGATAGTGGGTTTTGCATTCAGTGTTCTATGTCAGAAACTTGGAAAATCACATTTGCTTATGTAGGTTCTGTACATAAATTTCTTCCCTTTACTCCTACCCCTGCTTTTATAAATTACCTCTACTCTTATCATTTCCTGCTCTGGATGCCTGCTGTATGACATCATGTGGTTTCTATTGCCCTACTGTAATGCACTTACTACGTACTACTATTATCTCATGCAAATAATTTAGGAAAAAATAAGCTAGTGGGAGGCACTGACATAGTGGCTGGTTTCTTTGACTGTTTCCTGGATTATGTGTGCACAGCCAGTTAATTGTTAGATTAAAAGAGAAAGTCAGGGAGGAGATATCAGATTTTATGTCTGAAATGTTTCCACTGGACTTCTAAGTGCCAATGAATGGTCCCTGTTGCCTCTGCTCACTTATTATAGTAAGTGCTGGGCTCTACACTTGAAGACTCCCTTCATTGGATGTTAATCCCAATATCTGCCCATTCCAACCTCCCCACCCCTACCCAGGCCCCATCCTTGTGTCTTCCCATTACTTAATTTATGTGTTCCAAAAAATAGATTCTCATGCTTGTTTAGTTACTCTTTCCTTCATTATTTCTATTGTTCTTTTTCTTATTTTCTGTCCAGACCAATTGGATTAAATCTCTTCTAAAAAACAAAACAAAACAAAAACGCACAATTAAAAACCTCTGCAAATGAACAGCACCTTGTATAAATGGCAGTAGATAGAATCTCAGCAATAAGAGAAATTTCCATGTTCTCCTGCTGTGAAATATTAGGGAAGGCAGGAGAAGGGATAGTTTGAGAGACACAGAGGGCCATTGTAGACCACCATTGATGTTCTGTTGGGCTTTGAAATTTTATCATATACAAAGCTAGTTGATATTCATAGTTAACGGCTTTCCTTAATTCATAAATGGTACTATTATGATTATTATTTTTTCCATCTCTAGATAGATTATTTAAAGGTGTGATTTCTTTATTCCATGGAGCCAGAGTATGAAATTTGCTTCTACTTTTTTTTAAAAAAAGGTAGACAGTGGGGATAAATAGGAGTTGACATAGATAAATTTGCTTTATGGGAAACATTTCAGCAACTTGTTATAGCCTACCAGATAGTCCTGGTGAGACAGGCAAGCTGAGCTGTCAATGTACCTCTTAGCTTAAGCAGGGGAAGAACTCCATCTTTCAAACCTCCTCAGGGGCATGGCTTACTTTTCCTGGCAATTCACTCCCCACTCATTTCATGGGGGAGGCACTTTTGTTTTAAGCTATCTAGGCTAAAATAGCTATTCATGACACACTACCTTCTTTAACTACCTTTGGGGTTCATGTTTTTTCCTTTTTTTAATAAGCCAGTTCATATTTCAGGGGAATTTGACCCTGAAAATTATTCTCTTTCTCCTCCTAATGCTCTTATTTCAGTTAAATAAGTAGCTCAAACCCCCAGGCAGTTGGTACTGGCAAAATCCAAATTGGGTTCATAAAACCTAAATAATTTAAAACTGCTTCCCTTCTAGTTTATTCTCTCTTCTTTCCCAATCTCACAGCTCACATTCAAGTAAGCAGAATTGGCAGAGATTCAAAGAGCTCTCTGGCTTTTAATATAGTATCACATGCATACCAAGAAAACTTAATACAATACTAATTGAGATAACAGTTCTAAAGGGGCTGGCTGTTCCTCTCAGTAAGGGGGTGTGGGTGGTGTCTAGTAGAGAAGAAAAAGCATGGCTGCTTTCTATTTCTTCCTGCCCTCCATGAGTGGGGGCACTGAGCCGGTGGGGTAGACAAATGGGAAGTAGATTCCTATGCCCAAATGGAAGAGGTGAGGGATTCCCCAGAGTCTCAATAATAAATGAAGATAAAACCTATTTCAATAATAAAACACACGTCTACATTTCCAATCGATGCTGGAAGGGTCTGGAATGTCTATTCTCAGTTCTTAGGCCTCTTTTCCAATGCTCTTGTCATTGGGAACCATCCAGGCAGTTGGCATACAACTCAACCCACAATGGAAAAGCTCAGCATGGGCATCCTGACAGGGAAGCTCTGCTGATTCCCATCTTTTTCTTTCTCTATGACTCTTAAGGTCAAGTCTCTGGTTCTTTCCTTGCCCCATGACATTTTGTCATTTTCCCCAAATCCAGTGTCAACCCAGAAAGTGGCCCAGATTAGATACTTGTTTGTTTGAATTCCAGCTCCAACATCCTCACTGGTCTGTAGGAGAGGCATTGCACTGGGATACAGCACATAGAATACCTCTCTAGGGCCATGAGACAGATCTATACACTCCCAGGGCCTCAATATCAATACCGAAGCAGGACTCAGACTCCATCCTCTTATCCCAATCTTTTATCAGTTCAGAAAAGTTTTTGTTCCGAACTAATATACTTAAGAAGGATCAGATGACCATCACAAATAAAGTCAAATATACCCATATGATGTCATGCTACTCAGAAGAATTTCAGGGGCTCTGACTAGAAGAAACAGTGGAAAATAGGAAAATCACTTGGATTTGGAGTAAGCAGTTTTGGGTTTAAATGCTGCCTGTGACATTATCTGTGTGACCTTGGATTTATCACTTAACTTCTCTGTGCTTTGGTTTCCTCATCTCTGAAGTCAAGGAGTTGGATTAGATCAAAGGCATCTCAGACTCATACCTGTTGGTTGCAAGTAGCCTGCAAAACTCCTTAATGGGGCCTGAACCAAATTAAAATGTAATTGGGAAATGTTAACAACAACAAAAGTCAACAAAAATACAATACAACATAGATAATGGTAATTTGTGGTTTTCCAAGTCAATATGTGACTGCGGGGATCCATTTCTATTTGTGTTTGGCAACAGTAAACTAGATCAATTTTACTGTCTCTTCCAACTCTAAATTTATGATAGTATGTTTTTGTCATTTCTATTTTCTCTCATCCTCAGTTCTCCATGTGAAATACAAATAATATAGATGATTTGACTGACTGCTAAGAAAAAAAATTCCTGTTTTCCTGGGAATCTTATTCTGATACTGAAACCAAACCATAATGATGTTTTGCATTTCTACAGGGCTTTTCAAAGCCCTATATTTTGCCTAAAGATACTTTGAAAAAAACAAAACAGAGACTAGCATGTGGGAAAGGATAATAATGAAGGTTCACATTTTTATAAGTTATATGTTTATATATTGCTTATGTATATTATGTACATGTCCACATGGGTTTGTCTAAATAGGGTTCATAACTCACCCCACTCTAAGGGAGATTCTGATGGTTGATTGGACGGGAGCAGGAAAAGGGACCTTTATGCTAACTGTTTCTACTCTCTTGGGGGGGGGGCGTGTTACTAGACTAGGCTAGAATTACATCTATCCGCCTCCTTAAATATTGCTAGTTTCAGGGAATTATTTTCTTAGGTTCAAGAAGTGGCTTTTTGATTGCTATTCTCTTAAAAAGGAATAGTTATCCTAAGCTAATACCTGGAGGTTTAAATCCCTTCTCACTAAGTACTAGTTACACAGAAGACCATTACATATAGTGAATGGAGAATTTATCCAAACTGATAGCAGACAAATCCATTTATCCACTCTGATAGCAAATAGACAATCAGAGGAATTACACATCTTAGAATATACCAGACAGTATACATAGTGAAGTAGCTTTCCTACAGGCAGTGAGAAATCTCAGCTCAACCAACTGTCATCTTACTCAAGGGTAACTTTCCCAAAGTCTCCAGGGAAGCATGTTGGAAATCAGTGCAATGTTGAGTATCCAACTTCCCCTTCCAAAGTCTTTTCTCTCTTCTGGGTCTCTCTCTGAAGAGTCTCTGGGATTCTGGGTGTGGATCTGTCACTTCTTTGTGCTTTGGTTTCTTCATCTCTAAAGTCACGGAGTTGGATTAGGTCAAAGGCATTTCAGACTCTGGGATCAGGAAAGAAGAAGAATGTTTCCTGTCCAGAGTTCTCATATCAACAACATCCCCTTATACAGACATGAAGAACCAAGTCACCATTCTCTAGATCAGTGGGGAGTCTTATGCAAATGCCCTAAGCAAGAACATGGGTTATGTTCACATATCATTATACATTTTGCAAAGTGATTTACATCACATAATCCTCACATCACTGCTATTATAGCAGGTAAGTACCCTTTACAGATGAGAAAACTGGAGCCCATTGAAGTGAAAATGATTTTATGGTGTCCTACAGTAAGTATCTGAGCTAGGAGCTGAATCCAAGGCTCCCTGACACTAAGTTCAACACTGCCTTCAGTGTGCCAAATATTGCTAAGAAAGCACATTTGTCATGACCCAAGCCCATTTCAAGTCTTGATTTCTTGATGGGACTTTGAAAGAAGGATGAGCAAAGTTAAGAAATGGATATTTCCTTTGGATAAATAAAGCATCTCTTTGACTTTAGGGGAAGTATGGAGGCAGAAGTGGGTAAAGGAAATGGTGGGTATTTCTTTTTTGAATTTAAGTTGTCATTTTTTTTTTACTTTTGGAGACAATCATGGTTAAGTGACTTGTCCAGGGTCACATCTAGTAAGTATCTGAGACTGGATTTGAACTGACTCCAGGGCTGGTACTCTATCCACTGTAACATCTAGCTGTCCCAACATGCCATTTCAGTACCCCACCTCAGGAGACAATGTGGACAGTTTGTCACGGTGATGATGGAGAGTTTTATTTCCTAATCCATCCCCATTTAAATTCCCATCAGTAATGAAGTTGGAAACAGCTTCCATCATCTTAGGTCATCTCTTTCCAAATGAATAGGGACCAGCTTAAAAAAAAGGAGTATTTTGATTCTGGTGGGATGTTCATATTAACTTGAAGGCTTAAACTCACATCCATTCACTGGCTCCGTATATATAGACCATTAATAAGTAATGAATGAACAAAAACACATTTAGTATTTACTATGTGCCAAGCCTTGAACTAATGTGAGATCTACAAAGCACACATAGCCTCTGAACTATAGCAGCTTATATTCTGACAGTCTACTGACATTCATCATGTACCTTTCTTAGGATTCAGCGACAAGAAAAATGGCAAGGCTTCATCGTCTACCATAATACCAGAAGGACTGTAGTGCCTTCCAATTTATTCAAGTAGTGTGAATAGCCATATCAGCTCTATAGAAATGGGTGTGGGATGTAGCTGAAGGGGTCTGGCCTACCACCATTAGGACACTTGCAATTGATCTGAGGAGTGGGATTCTGGGTTCTCTCCATCAGGGATGAGATAAGGAAATCGTTGTCCCGCAAGGAGGGAGGGAAGTGGAAGGGGGCAGTGGCAAGAAGGTTAGGAGAGAAAGGTCCCCACTGGTATGCTCTGTATTCCATAGGGTCTGGGAGTTCTGGGTAGGGGAGAGGAAAGGGAAAGGAGAAAGAAAAGGGGAAAGGTCAGAGGAAAGGCACTCTCAGAGTTGGCTGTTCCTTCATTAGCTATCCCATAAAGTCTGGATGACCAGAATAAGGGGAAAGTGAACAGGAAGGTAGAAGGATGCCCCTGTTGGTAGCTGTTTCTGCCTGATTACCTTTGTGGAATCTGGGCAGCCTAGGTCAAGGATGGGGGACAGACTCTCTGCTAATGGTTATTCTCTTCCCACTGCCTCATGGGCTTAAGTTCAGCAGGGTCAGGGTTTGCCAGGATGGTAATAGAGCCCCCACAGCAACACAAGGTCAGTGATGTGGGAGTGCTTGGATTAAGATGGAATCTGCTAGTTTCCCACTTCCCTAGTTTTTACTCACCAGTTCAGTTGTTTCTGTGCTGCTGAGTACCTGCTTCTTTTGCCAGTTCCCTCTAAATTTTGGTACCCTGGGTAAAAGCCTATCAGCCCTGCCCTAGTTATATCTTCTGTTAGAGGTAGGGAAGTAATTTGGCAAATAGTACCTTGCCTAGGATGAATTTTTTGAGGCATAACTGCAGAAAGTGTTTGCAATGAGAGAAGTAATGACTGGAGTCGGAGGACCTAGTTTCGAATCCTGCCTCTGACATCTTGGTAGCTTTTTAACCTTAGGCAAATCACAACTTTCTTAGGTCTCAGTTTCTTTATCTCTAAAATGATGGGGTTGGCTTGGATGATCTCTGAGGGGTATTCTAGATACAGATCTGTGATCTAGACCACAAAAAGTAGAGATTGGAGGCAGCTAGTGTAAGATGGTTGAAGGCAAAGAAGGAATTCAGTGACCTGGATTTCATACAAAAGTATTATTGCCTTTTTTCTCCCTGACACCCTCCAGATAGCAACCTTAGTTCTTGACTAATCTTGGCAGGTTTAAATGTATTTGAGTATCAAGAAAGGAGGTTATCAGGACCTGCCTGGAGATAGTGATGGAGGGGAAGCACAACTGTATTTTGGAGAATTAGATCTCGCTAGGAGGAGGGGCATTTCAGTTTAGTCAATGTCATGCACACATTGGTAAATTAATAAAAAAAATATACACATGCATACAGAGAGAGAGAAAGAGAGAGAGAGAGAGAGAGAGAGAGAGAGAGAGAGAGAGAGAGAGATGTGAAGGACATCTTGAACTGAAATGATGGCTTTCAAGATTTGATTTCTCATCAGTGGGAACTAAGAATTGGGACCCCAGGATTTAATTTCTTCCAAGCTTAGATCCAAAAGGAAAATTATTTGTGAGGGTTTCATGAATTCTGGAATAAAGCAGTCCTCAGAGTTGAGCTGATGGTGTTTTTTGTGTGACATGTTAATTACTCCAAACTTAGCCAGGTTAGGGTTTCTCTCCAAAACATCTAGAGCTGTTCATTCTGGGAATTTTTGTTCCTGTGAAGCAAGGGTACACTTAGAATGCAACACAGCTTCAAAGTCAAAGGAAGAAATGTGGAAGGAGCAAAATGTGCTCTGGGTTTTGGCAAACAAAAAATATTTGGAGAATAGGATCGGGGAGGGGAGTAGGGGCAGGGAAATGAAGCTGGGCCATGTTGCCAACTCTGTAGCCATACTAGGTTTTCCCAACCTTTATCTGGAATCCAGAAGGCAGAGAGCCAGTTTCCTGCCTAATCAACTCAAACCACCTACCTCTTACCCTCCCCCTTCCCACCCCTACCCACACAGGCAGCAGCATGAATGCCATGAATTTGGCGAATAGCTGGCTGCTTTTGTCCTCTTCCTTCCTTTTGTGCTGTCTCTGTCCCACCCCCTCAGCCTCCCTCCCTCCCTCTTTCCTATCTTTCTGTCTCTTGCTTACTTGGTTGTCTACTCACCCAGCCTGGGATGATCTCATTAGACACAGGCATTTTAACTAGGAGAAGGAAAGGAGGGATGAGAGGGAGAGTGGAGTTGTGGTCTCCCTGCCTGGTGGGTGCAGATGTATAGATCTGACCCAAAGTTGATGCAGGTTCAGTATGTCTTATTGCTTTGCTCTTATCCCCAGTCCACAGGCTTGGTCTTCCCATAAGGTCAGAGCTACACCTTGGTGGTAGGCATTTTTGATTTGTCATGTTTAAGTTGGATAGAGACTTTAAATCCCCCCATTCCCCTCTGCCCCTGTCTTTTAGGGCCTCTCAGAACTGTTGGGTGGTGGCGCTTCTGAGACCACTTCCACATTCCCCAATGGCCTTGGCCTGTGCTTGGGGTTTTCTTAATTAAATTTGAAAGCGACTTGGATAAGAGGGCTTTTCTGAGCTTGGTGGGCATTGGGCCAAGGGTCTGAGCAACTGCCACAGACTAGCACTACCACCCACAGGCCTGATCCCCATGACATGTGTACAGATTATGAAGAAATCCCTCTGCAATAAGGCTGTTAACTCCTTAGCTCTCATGTCGTGCTTTAAATATAACTACAGAGCCAGTTGAGAGAGATCAGCTTCTGTTATTGAATTGATGAGGATTATCTGAGGAAATTGTAGAGGTGGGATTTGGGATCCCTTGCATATCTTGATATGACAACCAGAGGTCTGCATGCATTGAGGCAGAGAGCCCCAACTCCTCGAAAATCTGGTCACTCCCATTTTATTGGCATCCCCCATTCAATAATTTAAATAAATGACTTGTCTACAGGAGAATATATTTTTGCATTTACAAGGAAACTATTTTGTTGAGAGGAATATTGGAATTCCTCTGATGTATTTTTTTGTTATTGTTCAGTTGTTTTTCAGTCATGTCTGACTTGTCATGACCCCATTTGGAGTTTTCTTGGCAAAAATACTGGATTGGTTTGCCATTTCATTCTCTAGCTCATTTTACAGATGACAAAACTGAAGCAAATAGGGTTAGGGACTTGTCCATGGTCACATAGCTTGTTAGTGGCTAAGAAGCAAATAAAAGTGGAGATATAATTCTATTGAACACCTTCTGAATATAGTACTCTGGTGTCAACGGACTAAAAAGTAGGTCTTTCCCTCAAAGGACTTAAAAAGTAATTAAAACAAAGATAGACATACATGAAAGAACTAGGAAACATGATGGAGTGGAAGGAGCACCAGAATGGGAATGAACTGACCTACATTCTGTTCCTAGCTTTGTTGCTGGCTAAACAGTGTGACTTTAAGTCATTTTTGCCTTTTACCCTACTTGGACTGTTTCCTTCTTTGTAAACAGGTCATCGATGACCTCTTGTGTCCATTGCATCTTTAACATTCTATAGCTCTAGACTTCTTGACATTTGCAAAGCAGCATATGTTCCTGTAAAGATGATGATGATGAATGTGTGTGTGTGTGTGTGTGTGTGTGTGTGTGTGTGTGTGTGTGTGTAGGTGTCAATGGGTTTATAGCAAAGTATAAACAGCATTGGAATGGGGCAGGATGGGAAGGAGAAATAAGAGAAGCAAGGAGACCAGCCAGGAGGTAAATGGGACTAAAAAGAACTTTAGTGTTCTGCTGTTTTCTCTCTCACCAGAATCTCATTAACAAAGGAAAGAAGACTTTTCACATGCTTTGCTGATGGAGAATCCCATAGAACTGCACAGAGCTGAAAGGCACTTTCCAGACTATCACATCCAACCTGAATAAGAATCTGTTTACAACACAACCAAGAGTGACCATTCCACCTTCTCTTGAATGTGACAGGAAATCCATTCCTTTTTGAGGCAGCCCATTCCACTTATGGACAGTTATAATTATGAGAAAGTATTTTCTTACATTGAACAAAAATCTGTTTCTTTGTAATTTCTACCCAGTTCTTTTAGTCCTGCCCTCTGGGGCCAAACAGAATAAGTCTAATCCTTTTCCCACATAAAAGCCCTTCAAAGATTTGAAGGCTAGTCTCATTCCCTACCCCCTCTCCAATATGATCCTTTTTAGGCTAAAATTTTTTATCATGATGGAAAATATTCAATAATGGAATATGTCAGAACTAGCCTAAAGCAGACTCAGGAAGGAGGACCATTTCTCCTACTTCCTTCCTTCTACATTTGAGCACTCAGTGAGTTTTTGTTGTTGGTCTCTTCTGTTAGGAAGAAGGATGAGCTGTTAAGTGAATGATACATGAATGTTCATTGAATTATTATGCCATCTCAAGAGTATTATGATTTTATTTTAAAATTTTGTTGATATTCATTTTTATTGTGTTACCTTTTTTTTATCTCAATATATTCCTCCATCATTTCTCTCCCAGAAAGCCATTCTGTATAAAAAAAAAAGAGAAAAAAGTTCATAAAACTAAACAACACATCAAGAAAACCCAGCCTTCTGGGGGGAGTCAAGATGGCAGAATAGAAACAGCACTTTCACAGAGCTCTCTCCCATACCACTTCAAAATTATGTAAAAGGGGGACTCTGAACAACCTCTGGAGCTCCAGAACCCACAAAATGACACAGAGAAGTTACCTTCCTTCTGAGGACAGCCTGGCAGCCTGGCAGGGATCAGCCAGCACAGCTCTCTGGGAATCAAGCCCAGGTCCCCATGAGTCAGAGGTTTTAGCCCCAGGACGGCCTGACCAGCAGCTGGCTGGAGGGACTCCAGAACACCAGCAACTGTGACGTTTCCAGAATTATCAACACATAGATGCCTTGGACAAAGTGAGAAGTCAATGCCCTAAGGACTTTGGGACTGGTTGGGAGAGTGTGTGGCTTCTTTCCCCTGGGGGCAAGAAGCTGCTGAAGAGCCGGCCTAGCTTGCGCCACATTGCCACATTGTAGCTTCAGCTCCTGGCCTGCAAACTGTAGGGGGATCTGGTGATTAGTCTAGTGGGTAATCACTCTTGCTTTACCCTTCTTGGATCTGGATTGTGGTCTTGGGTGGAGGTCTTGGCGTGTGTGACCAGCTTGCCAGAGTGTGTGGAGGCTTCAGAGAGGCCACCCAACTAATACCTTTGGCAGTTGGGAAAACCCCAGCATTTGGGACAGAAGTTCCCCTGGCTGGTGGCAGAGTCCTACTGTGGCAACAAGCCCAAAAGTCGAGTAATTGAGTGGCAACATGCCTAGGCAAAGGAAACAAAATAAACAGAAAAATTCAACTTTAGACTCCTATTTTGGAGGCAAAGAGGATCAAAGCATGGAACAGGAGGAGTACTGTGAGGTCAGAAATCTTGCTCCAAAAGCCCCAAATGAAAATACGAATGGGTTACAGGCCATAAAGGACCTTAAGAAGAAGATAAGAGAAATGAGGGAAAACTGGGTAGAGAAATGAGAAAGATGCAAGAAAAGTATGAAATGAGAGTCAACAGCCTGACTGAGGAAAATAACACCTTAAAAATAGACTAACTCAAATGGCAAAAGAGGCTCCAAAAGGCAATGAGGAGAAGAATGCCTTAAAAAGCTGAATTTGCCAGATGGAAAAAGAATCTCAAAAGCTCACTGAGAAGAATAGTTCCTTCAGAATTAGATTGGAGCAAATGGAAGCTAGTGACTTTATGAGAAATCAAGATGCTGTTAAAATAGATCCAAAAAAATGAGAGAATAGAAGGCAATGTGAGATATCTCATGGGAAAAACCACTGACCTGGAAAATAGATTCAGGAGAGACAATTTGAAAATTATTGGACTACCTGAAAACCATAATCAAAGAAAGAACCTAGAAATCATCCTTCAAGAAATTCTCAAGGAAAATTGCCTTGATGTTTTGGAAGCAGCTGGCAAAATAGAGGTTGAAAGTATCCACAGATCACCCCTGAAAAAGATCCCCAAAAGAAAACTCCTAGGAATATTATAGCCAGGTTCCAGAATTCCCAGATAAAGGAGAGAATATTACAAGCAGCCAGGAAGAAACAATTTCAATATTGTGGAAACACAATCAGGATAGCACAGGATCTGGCAGCTTCTACACTGAGGGATTGAAGGGTATGGAATATGATATTCTGGAGGGCAATGGAGCTGGGATTAAAACCAAGAATCACCTACCCAGCAAAACTGAGTATCATGTTTCAAGGGAATATATGGTTATTCAGTGGAATAGAGGACTTTCAAGCATTCTTGAGGAAAAAACCAGAGTTGAATAGAAAATTTGACATTCAGATACAAGAATCCAGAGATTCTTGAGAAGGTAAACTGGGAAAAGAAATCATTATGAACTTATCAAAGTTGAACTATTTGCATTCCTACAGGGAAAATCGATAACTGTAATTGATGAAACTTTTCTCAGTATGAAAATAGTTGAAGAAGGGTATATGGGCATATGAATACATATGTGAATATGTTTTCAGCTATATGTAGATAGAGGGCACAGGTTGAATTTAATAGGAGGGGATGATACTTAAAAGGTGAAATTAAGAGGTGAGAGAGGAATATAATGAGAGGAGATGGGGAGAGACAGAATGGGGTGAACTAGCTCATATAGAAGAAGCAAGGGAAAATGGTTACAAGGGTGGGGGAGAACAGGAAGGCAAAAAGGCAAAACCTTATCCTCATTGAATTTGGATCAGGGAGAGAATGACATACATACTAAATAGGGTTTCTCACCCTACAGGAGAGTAGGGGAGAAGGAGATGAGATGGAGGTCAATGGAAAGGAGGGCAGGCTGGGGGTGGGAATTGGAAGCACCCACTTTTGAAAAGGGACAGGACCAAAGTGGAGAGTGGACCAGGTGGGAAGTGGGATAGGAGGGAGGGAAATATAGTCAGTCTTTCACAATATATCTACTATGGTAATGTTTTGCATAGCTACACATGTACAGTATATACTGAGTTGCTTATCTTCCTTTTAAAACCAAATTTAAAAAAAAATATATAAATACTATGATTAATACTATTGTGTTTATAATTGGGAGATAAGATGTGCAGGCATTGGGGCATGAGGATTCACCTTGCCCTACTGGAAAAGTCGAAGGGGGTATGGGAGAAGAGATGGGAGAGAGCAGATTACATGAGGGGATATCCTGTGGGACTGCTATTCTGGGGTGATGGGTAGGGGAAAAATGGGGAAAAATTGTAACTCAAAATCTGACGGAAATGAATGATGTAAACCAGAAGTTAATAAGGTATTTGAAAAAAAAAAAGAAAAAAAAGAAAACCCAACCTTATCTTACAGTGTGCTTTAGTACTCTACTTTTTCAAAGAATGCTGGCAGGTATACTCTCAAACTACCCATTTGGGATAAGTTTGGTCATTGTAATCTCACAGAATCCTGTTTTTATTGTTTTCTTGCTGTTATTTCCATTTATGTTAGTGTAGTCATTGTGTACATTGCTTGCTTGGTCCTTTTACTTCATTTTCAATTGGTTCATATAAGTCTTCCCATGCTTATTTGCATTTTTATCTTAATGATTTATATCCAGATCTCAAGATTTGTTAAGCTATTCTCCAACTGATGGGCATGTTCTTAAATTTGTTCTTTGTTTATTTTGTTCTTTGATATTTCAGAAAATATCACCTATTGGCATATTAAGCAACCTTTTTTCCTCCTGCCTTTGACATCCTTGGGGTATATACTTAGCAGTAAGATGTTTGGGTAGAAGGGTATCTGTCTATCTATCTCACTTTTTTTTTAAGCAATTGGGGTTAAGTAACTTGCCCAAGGTTACACGGCTAGTCATTATTTATGTGTGGGTGCTCATTTTCTGAGGCCGGTTTCGATCCCGGGTCATCCCAACTCCGAGGCCGGCGCTCTTACTCACTGCGCCACTAGCCACCCCTCTATCTCACTTTTTATAGCTACACTTCATTAATGACTCTATAAAAGAAAAAAAAGGAAAAAAAAAACTTCTAGTAACCAAGAATTGTGAGCTTACCCTTTACATGTCTTTCCAAGATTGAGCCCATTCTCCTGAGGAGATAGGAATAGAGGACTTTCAAGCATTCTTGAGGAAAAAACCAGAGTTGAATAGGAAATTTGACATCCAGACACAATACTATTATTAATACTATTTTGCATGTAATTGGGAGATAAGATGTGCAGACATTGGGGCACAGAGACTCACCTTGCTCTAATGGAAAAGTCGAGGAACCTTGCATATATAAGGTGAAAATGTGGCACTACTTTGAAGGAATATTTTATGCTATTTTTTAGAACCACATTAGTAAATACCTTTTCTAAAAGCTAGTTAATTAAATCTGGCTGGTTGGTCATCAATGGGGAGCATGCTAGATGGGGGCTTATGACCAATAGTACCAAAAAACTCAGGGTTTTTATTTCCCTTATGGAGTTAAAATTTAGGAAGCATTAGGTTTGAGTTCTCTATTCTATTCAATTTCTAGGTGATTTACTTTGTTGATCATCTCTCTCTCTCTCTCTCTCTCTCTCTCTCTCTCTCTCTCTCTCTCTTTCTCTCTTTCTCTCTCTCCTTTCCTCCCTCCCTCCTTCTTCTGTATGTTATTCTTAGTATTAGTTCAAGTTGGATATAGTAGTGAATATCTGTAATCCCTGCTACTGGGGAGGTTGAAGCTTGCAGAGCTCTTTGGCTAAGAAATTCTGAACTCCAGTGGGCTAATCTGATTGGGTGTCTATACTGAATCCGTCATTAATATGGTGGGTCCCTGGAAGTCAGGGCTCCGAAGTTGCCTAAAAAGGGGCAAATCAGTCTAGACTGGAAATGTAAGTCAAAGCTCCCATGCCAAAGGAAGTGGGTCCAATCGGACCCAAGAGAAGCCCCTGAACTTCCAATTCTGGTGAGAGAGGATGACTTCATCTTAAAAGAAAAAAAAAGAAAAAGGAAATACTAGATTAGGAAGAAAGCAATGTTGGATGGAAATAGCATAAGTTGCTTTGTGTCCCAAATCATATAGCCAAGACCTAGGCCCTACATTCACCATAATTAGTCTCTTTCGCAAAAGCCATGACATCTTATTTCTGGCTTGGTGTTTCTCTTCCCCTATTATAAGTGTCAGATGTCCCCAGGAACTTCCATATCCATTTCATAAAAGATGGTCTCCCATTACACAAACTCTCTCAACTAAACCTACCATGGTGTCTCTATTTTCCACCTAAGGCACAGACTATTTCTCTAGTTGTAATTCTCTTTGACTAAACCCCTCTTATTTGCTGGGGCTGAACCTCCCCTCCAATTTCCCATTCTGCATATCTTCCCTCTGATACATTTTACATTCTCATACAGAGTATAGGAATTATTATTTCTTCACTATTCACTCATGGACTTGGAAGGGGTCCATCACTTGTTACTTTCTATCCTCTCCCTACTTGTGTAACTTCCTACTCTGCAATTCTTTCCTATAAAATGAATTAATTCACTTGTAGGGAATCAGAGGATTTATACTCCTTCAATTTAACTTTTCTAAATATGTTCCTCCTGATTCTTCAAATTCTGCCAAATTTTTTTATCACTTTGCTTCACTTTTTAAGTCCCTTGATGGTCCCTGTTTATTCTTTATTATTATTATTTTTGCCTTTTGGAGGACACTTGGGGGGTTAAGTAACTTGCCCAAGGTTACACGACTAGTTTTTTTTGTGTTAAGTGTCTGAACTCAGGTCCTCCAGACTCCAGGGCCGGTGCTTTACTCACTTTGCCCCCTAGTTGCCCCCATTCCTGTTTATTCTTTCTTTTATCCCATAGTTTTCTCTCTCTTTTCTTCTTTTTTTGTGTTTCTCTCTTTTTCCCCCTCCACTTCATCTTTTTTATGTTTCATCTCTCCTTTTCTTTCTTTAGATAGATTTTCTATCATAGATTCAATTTTTACTAATTTGCTAACTATATTTTAAAATTCTTCATTGAGAGCTATAATTTAATGGCCTTTATTAATTCCTAATTTCTCCTTTTTTCATTTTTGTTTTTTTTTTCTTTTTAAAGTTAATTTTCTTCCCCCCATAGTATTTTTTCCAATTACGTAGTTTGCAACATTCATTTTTATAAAATTTTGAGTTCCAAATTTCTACCTTCCTCCATTCCCCCTTCCCCAAGACAGCAAGCAATCTGGTACAATCACATTAAACATATTCCCACATTAGTCATGTTGTGGAAGAAGAAACAGAACAAAAGGGAAAACTCCAAGAAAGAAAAAGCAAGAAACAAAAAAATGTGAAAATAGTATGATTCTATCTGCATTCAGACTCCTTAGTTCTTTCTCTGGATGTGGATATCATTTTCCATCATGAGTCTTTTGGAATTGTCTTGGATCATTGTATTGCTGAGAAGAGCTAAGTCTATCATAGTTGATACTCATACAATATTGCTGTTACTGTGTATAAAGATCTCCTGGTTCTTCTCATTTCATTCAGCATAAACTCATGTAAGCATTTCCAGGTATTTCTGAAATCTACCTGTTCACCATTTATTATAGCACAATAGTATTCCATTGCATTTATATACCACAACTTGTCCAGCCATTCTTCAATTGATGGGCATTCCCTCTATTTCCAATTTTTGGTCACCACAAAAAGAGCTGCTCTAAATATTTTTGTACATATGGGTCCTTTTCCCTTTTTTATGATCTCTTTGGGATACAGACCTAGTATTGGTATTGCTGGATCAAAAAGTATGTACAGTTTCATAGCCCTTTGGGCATAGTTCCAAACTGCTCTCCAAAGTGGTTGGATCAGTCCACAACTCCACCAACAATGTATTGGTGTTCTACTTTTCCCACATCTTCTCCAACATTTGTCATTTTCCTTTTCTGTCATATTAGGTAATCTGATAGGTGTAAGGTAGTACCACAGAGTTGTTTTGATTTCATTTCTTTAATCAAAAGTAATTTGGAACATTTTTATATTACTATAAGTAACTTTACCTAATTTATATAATTTCTTCCTTAATGTATTTTATTTTCTAAAAATCATTTTGAACTTTTTGCAGTTTCATGCTCTTTGAAGAGACCATAGGATTGTGTCTTTCATCAGGTACTATTAGTCAACTTTCTTTCATAGCATAATAACTTCTTAGGGAGCTTTGTATTCTCTTTGGGGATTTACTTATTCTTGCTCATATATTTAGTGTTCTTTCTGTTCATTTTTCTTGCTCATGAATTGGGATTTTATTAATTTTTTTCTTGGTGTCTTTTTAATTTTAACTTAAAAAAATCCTTCCCATCATTTACTTTACAACTCCTTCTCCTTTATTGGTGTGCTGGGTACCCTGAGTCTGGATTGCAAGACTGTTTCTGTCTTCTTCAGTTGAGAAATTTAGGTTTCATTGGCCTGGGTCCCTTCCCTGAGTAACCCCTGAAAAGACAGGACTGATCACAAGTGGGTTTCAGTTCCTTTTTCTGTATGTGTGCATTTAGTTTGGAAAATTTGACAAATTCTACTAACTTGCATCTTCAGTGGCCTGAGTAATATCTTAATTTTGGTTTGTAACTATTATCATTCAATGACTTGTTAGTTTGTCCCATATATGTTTGCCAGTCTTCAAATGATATGCCAAGTTTCTGTCTTAGATTATAAAATTTGAGGGGGCAGGATTCTTTCTGCTACCACTTTTCTTTACATAGCACACAGGAGAGTACCCAGTGGATCAAGTCACATTATAACAATATCATTTCAGCAGAATTTTATCTCTTTGAAGGCAAGAAC
Source organism: Gymnobelideus leadbeateri (assembly GCA_011680675.1). Taxonomy (NCBI): domain Eukaryota; kingdom Metazoa; phylum Chordata; class Mammalia; order Diprotodontia; family Petauridae; genus Gymnobelideus; species Gymnobelideus leadbeateri. The sequence goes on from WOXC01006340.1 coordinate 171,255, forward strand.
TATATCTTTTTTGACCACTCTATCTCCAGTGCCCAGCACAGCATCTTGTACATAATGGGTACTTAATAAATGTTTATTGAATTGAATTAATTTCAATGTAACAAAATATATTATAACCAATATAAATTGGACTAACACTTGATAACCTCATTAAAATTGGATTTGACCTTGTCTTGAGGTGTAATGTTCTTTGGTTCTATTATATTAGATGAAGGAAAGGGGATTTTAGGAGTTTAGACAATATTCCAGAATCATATAGTCATTAGAAGGTGATTCTTAAGTCACAAACTCACAGTGAGATTGACAGACTCTCCATATGGTCAGCTTTGCCTGGATCATATACAAATCAACCCAGATACAGCAAGGTATTAGGGGTGGAAATTTGACATTGTTAGGATTTGCTGATAAGCCTATTTTCTGAGCTGACAGCAAATAATTATTTTGTGTATGTGTGTATGAGTGTGTGTGTGTGTGTGTGTGTGTGTGTGTGTGTGTGTGTGTAGTGTGTTTACTGGGAGGAGGTTCCTACTGGTCATCAAATGAGGATTCTGGTTTTTGTTTCCCTGAAATTGGTCATTAGAGCTCTATCCAAGGATTTCAGTTTAGTCAGAAGCAGGGGACCGCAGCTACTTCGGTCTATTGATGTAGCAATGGGTCCAGCAGAGAATAGGTACAATGAAGCCAGTGGAACTGTACATCTAGCCAAGAAACCTCACCCAGGGAAGAGCGGCAAGGCGTATGTGACAAGAGGATGTCAGGGTCCCTGGAGGGTTGGATATGTGGATTTTGCATCTACATATGAAGGGCCCTGTGTGGGCCCTCATTTGTAACCTCTATTGATGGTGTGTATATTTGTGGGAGAAAGCAGCCTACGTTTACGGCAGGGCATGTTCTATTATAAACCACTTTACCATGCTATCCTATAAATGCCTTTGCTTTGAGCTAATTGTGTCTTCTAGCCAATTACTAAAAGGTAAACACATTGGTAGGAACTTGTGAGCTATGGCTTCAGGAGTGTGGATTCACAAAATTCTTTGAACCTGGGGTAGTTGTCCTCTGACCTCTAAGTGGGACTTTGGAGGAGTAAAGGGAGAGTAATGACACACTGATATTTCCTCCCCTTAAGAATAACCCAGTTTTTTTGGTCATTGACTTTATTAACCTAGAACTTATTTTCCCTCCCTTCTACTTCTGACTCAGACCTTTCATCACACCTCAGGAAAGTGCCTGTCACCCAGGAGTGTGCTGGAGTAGGAGCTGATTATTAAATTTTTCAGTGTGAGCATTTACACCTTAGAAATCAGCAATCACTACAAATCAGGACTTGATTTATTGCTTTGTTGATTGTCTAGACTTAAGACAGTGGTGATAATGACGACTAAATTTAAAAACTATGTGCAAACATTTTCTCCCCCTCCCCCAGATCCTGGTTGTTAAACATTTACCAACATACCCTTTCTCTCATCTTTTTTTCATATATGAATAGGAGAATCATAGCAGATCAAGAATACTATACTCACAGGTTCTGGTTGCAACTCGATGTTCAGAGTTGGGCACCAAATTTGAGCAATCTCAGGAGCTCCCTCCTTTTCATCCTTCAACATATTTATTAACAAGTACTTATTACTATTATTCAGTCAATTAGATGGCACAGTAGATAGAGTGCCCTGCCTGCAGTCAGAAAGATTCCTTTTCATGAGTTCAAATCTGGCCTCAGATACTTACTAAGTCACTTCAACCTGTTTGCCTCAGTTTCTTCATCTCTAAAATGAGCTGGAGAAGAAAATGGCAAGCCCCTCCATTATCTTTGCCAATAAAACCCCAAATGGGACCCATAAAGAGTCTGGCACCACTGAAATGAATGAAGAACAATGTGTCAGGCATTGTGCTAGGTGGCAAGGATAAAAAGACAAGCGAGAAATAGTCACTTCCGACAAAGAATTCGCATTCTCTTAGATGGAGACAACATGCACATGCAACATGAACAAATGTTAGTATATAAAAATGTATTCAAAATAAATAGAAAGTAACCAAATAGGGGAGATTAACAGCTAACAAGATGCTTTCTAGACCTATCGATAGTTTTATGTAGAAAGTGCTGCTTAAACCAAGATTGGAAGGAAAAAAGGAATTCTAAGAAGTGGAGGTAGACAGAAAGTATATGCCAGGCATAAAGATCAGTCAGTGCAAAGGCATGGAGGTGGGAGATAGTGATTTTTTTTGTGAAAAACAGAAATAAGTCCAATCTGGCTGGAACATAGAGTGGTGAGTTGGGGGGTGAGGGGAGAGAATAAACATTTATTAAACTACTATGTGGTAGGCACTTTATTAAGTACTTTATAATTATTGTTTCAAAAAAACCCTGTAAAGTAGATGCTTTTATCTCTATTCTACATTTGAGAAAACTGAGGCAGGCAGAGGTTATATGATTTGCACAGGGTCACACATCTAGATTGGGTCTTGAGACCAAATTTAAATTCCTGGCCGTAGGTCCACTGCTCTAGATGCTACCTCACCTAACAGTATTTAACAAGGTTGGAAAGGTAGGTTGAAACCAGGTTGTTAAAGGGCTTTGAAAGCTAAAAAGCAAAATTTCCCCCTAATTGAATCCTACAGATACTAGGGAACCACTGGGGTTTATTGAGTAGGGCTGTGACATGGTCAGACCTTTACTTTAGGAAAGTCTCTTTAGCAGCTCTGTGGAGGAGGGTTAGGAATGGAGAGAGACTAGAGGCAGACTGACTGATCAGAGAAGACTATTGAAAGGGTGAACTAGGCTAGTGGCCTTGTTAGTATTGAAAAGCAGTCAATGCTTGTCTATCCCAGAACCCTGAATGGATGCATATGTCTGCTCTCCATCACGGTCCTTCCAACCCTTGCTTTGTCACTCTTCTCTCTCTTTTTTTTTCAATGGTGTTCTTGTTTCTTTTTTCCCCCTTTATATGCTTTCATTTGGGATTCTGAAGGAAGCTTGAGATAATTTAGTTTTCCAGGAATGAAGAATTCCAAGTTTCTCCCTGTGGGCACAAAGCAGTAAAGGGGATGATGAGTAGGTACTTGAGTTAAGGTCTTTGAGGCCATTTTTTTCCCCTGAGACTTTTCTTGTCCCTAGAATAAGCAGGCCCCTGGACTGCTTATTCAACTAAAGATCTTGTCATTGAGTTTTGGGAGGAATGCTAGCCCCTGCCCTGCTTTTTCAGTTCATCCCTATAATTATACCTTGGCTCTAAGGAGCTTAACAGTTGTTATTTTGGCAAGGCAGTCATTGCCAAGGAGATAAGGAAAGCACCACATAACCCACAACAACCTAAGTTTTGGAAAACAAAGTGTTTTTTATTGGATTTGAGGAGAGGCATGGTAGATATGTAGGCAGAAAGGGAACTTTAGATGTATGTATAGTAGGACTCACAGATTCTCAGCTAAAGGGAGGGGGAAATATGGATGAGAGAAGAGGGAATAGGGAAAGAAAAGGAAGGGATACAGCGGGAGAAAAGAGAGGAGAAGAGAGAGAAGTTATGAGATATCCACAGATAAATCTGCATGCTTTAAGGAGGGGGGACAGAGGAGGTAGGAGAAGAGAGGAGAAAGAAAAGAAAGGGAAGGAAAGAAGAAGGGGAAAGCAAAAAAGAGAGGGAGTGGGAGAAAGAAAGGTGGGGAGAAAAAAGGAGGGGAAGAGAGAGGGGGGAAGGAGAAAGAGAAAGAGAGGAGAGAGGAAGAGAGAGAGGGGAGAGGGAGAGAGAGGAGAGAAACTTTAGTGTATGAACAGACAAACCCACAGTGTTGAAGAGAAGAGGGGGGATGGTAGGAGTGAATAAGAAGGTTAAAACAGAAGAGAGTGAGTCAGAGAGGAGAGAAAAAAGAAGAGGAACAATAATTGGAGAGGATTGGAGGAGCAAAAGGGAAGAGAGAAGAGGGGAAAAAAAGGAGGGGAGTGAGTAAGGGGAAGAGATAAAGACATGAAATCAAACTATAATTCCCAGAGACTCTGCTCTGGAATGACAGTTAGAGGCAGCCAGCTTTTGAAATATGCATTCTTGTTTTATTCTTGGTGGTCATTTCTTTTTCTTCGAAATCTGGGATATTAAAGGTCAACACGCACAGCTAGGTAAATTAGAGTTTTTCTCCTACTGGAGAGTTTTGGAAAAGCCTGCGACATTTACCATGAGTTTTTGGAAGCTTCACAAATAGCTGGAAGTCTCAACCCATATTTCTGTGCTGTTACCTGTAGCCATCTAGAATTCTCTCCCCTGCTTCAAGAAAACTTTAACCCTTTGTTTATTTGCCTGCCACCATGTAGTGTGTGTGTATGTGTGTTTGTGTGTGTGTGTGTGTGTGTGTGTGTGTGTGTGTGTGTGTGTTGGGAGAGCAGGGAAGCAAACGGGAAGAACAGATAGCAACTACAGATGGAAACAATAACTAAATCAGTTGAGGTTATTTTTCCAAAGATTTTCCATCTAATCAGCAAAAAAGATCTGCTCAAGGTGGTGGGGAAAGGGCCTGCCAAACTTCTGATTCAGTCAGTCACTCCTCCCCCTTACCTCATTAAATCCAAGTTCACCTTGAGACATTGAAGATGAGATAATGCCCTCGGGAACTCTGGGTAGGTGGGGAATCTTTTCTCTTGCCAGGGCATTAGCCTAGTATTTATAGAGGTACTGAAGGGTAACTGAAATTGGGCTTAATGGAATGTAAATACTTCCCCATGGGCTAACTTGAGTTCTTGGACCACATGTCAAAGGACACCTTTAATGTGGATTGTGATGCTGACTGCTGGAAAGAGATGGTAAAATTATCAACTTATGCAGGAATCCTTGCCATGGGCACCTGGGGTCAGTTTCTCAACAACCAGCAAGTATTTACAGAGAGGGTCTTTTGTCTCTAAAGGCAAAGAGGTAGTATTATTAATGTACCCTTGTGGATTAGTCCCCCAAATTCTCAATTCTAGAAAAAACATCTTTCTTTCCATTTTGTGAGATAGTAATAGTGATAACTTTCCCTTTGAAATGATAGCCTGCTTTCTCTTAAGCCCTATATCTTTCAGGTATTGGGCCAGTAGACATGTGCTTATTTGCAAGTCTGAATCAGCAACTACTTTGAATTTGAAGAATAGCACTGAAAGTTAGTTTTCAGTTTGTTCTTCTGAAATTTGAAACTCTCCAGAAGGGTAATAGATTCCCCTTGTAATCACAGGGCATTGGTTTGGCAATGACCTTGAAGGAGAGGGAAGGCATCTTGGCAGATCTTCACTCTTTCTCCACTTTATAATTATTTTTTACTTTTTGCTTTTTGGAGGGAGTAAGGCAGGGCAATTGGGGTTAAGTGACTTGCTCAAAGTCACGTGGCTAGTAAGTGTTAAGTGTCTGAGGCCGGATTTGAACTCAGGTCCTTCTAACTCCACTGCCGGTGCTCTTTTTACTGTGTCACCTAGCTGCCCCTCTTTCTCCACTTTAATACAGCCCTCACACTGCTATGGACTAATGATCATCTTCGTGCACAGCACTCATCTGCTCAGAACCTTCTATGATTACCTCTTATCCGCAGAGTAAAATTTAGACTCCTCTGCCTGGCATTCAGGGCCCTTCACACTCTGTCACCATCTATCTTTTAACTCTCTTTTTATACTACTTTCTTTGACATACCCGATGCCCTCACAGGGAGGGATGGAAAGTGGGTGCAAGGAAGGAAGGAAAAAAGGAAGGAAGAAGAAGAAGGAAGGAAGGAAAGAAGAAGAAGGAAGGAAGGAAAGAAGGAAAAAGAGGAAGGAAGGAAGGAAAGAAGAAGAAGGAAGAAGAAGAAGGAAGGAAAGAAAGAAGAAGAAGGAAGAAGAGGAAGGAAGGAAGGAAAGAAGAAGAAGGAAGGATTGAAGGATGAAAGGGAGGAAGGGAGGAAAAGGAAGGAAGGAATAAGGAAGAGAGGGAGAAAGAAAGAAAGAAAGAAAGAAAGAAAGAAAGAAAGAAAGAAAGAAAGAAAGGAAAGAGTAAGTCATGGAAGAACATGTGCATGGAGATTGCAGTGAAATTAAGCAAGTCAATCAACATTTGTTTCTACCTCTTTTTATATGGGAAATAATTGTCTTTGTGACTTGCTTCACATAGTGAAGATGAAGCAAAGTAGCCATCAGAATGAGCCCAGGTGCCCAGAGCCTGGCAGAAACCAAGGAGAAAGTCTAAAGGGAATCCCTCATTCAATAGAAAGAGGTAACAGAATAAAGTTTCTTTTCTATATTCTCTAAGTACCTTATTTGTCACCCTTAGTATGACTTCATTTCTATGAATGTTGTTTTCTCTGACATCCTAAGGAAAGCAAAACACCATGCACATGAGTCCCAGAGATTCAGATAGTGTCCTCTCTTAGTCCAGCCCCTTCCATAATCTCTCATTTTGCTGATGTCTTGTTTGTTATACTGTTCAATAATTAATATAAGAAGTCATTGGTTGGAAGGGCAGACTCCACTGTTGGAGTGGGAAAGATTTCTACTCCTTGCCAAGATTAACAAAGGTTTTAGTATTAGAAAATGTAAAGGCATGGCAAAGGGTCTTCATGTAGATTGAGGACACACAGAGGTGTCTGATCAATCCTCTGGGATAAACCATTTTAGTACCTTGTCTGGGCCACCATCTCAAGCGGCAAATTTTCTACCTTCTACTCACAAGGTCACATATCTGGTCCAGTAATTATTAGATATAGGTTCTGACTTGGCAGTGAATGGGTCTAACTCTATGTGAGTCAGTTCATTGATAATTAAGATCTTTGGGTCTCTGTTTACAAACAGTTGAGATATATCCAAAGGATTATGGTATCCATAAGTATGATCTAAAGTCTTTATTTTTAGATCTCTAGAGTTAGTTACACTATCAGAGGATGTCTTATTGGAAAAAGCACTAGACTGTAGAGCCATGGTTTTTTGAGTCATTTTTCAGCCATATTTGACTCTTTGTGACGCTATTTGGGGTTTTCTTGACAGATTCTAGAGTAGTTTGCTATTTCCTTCTTCAGTCCATTTGACAGATGAGGAAACTGAGTCAGACAGGGTGAGGTGACTTACCCAGAGCGTAACACAACTAGAAAGTGTCTGTAGCCATAGTTGAAGTCAGGAAGATGAGTCTTCCTGACTGATCACAACAGGATGTTGTGTCTGGAAGGAGGCTGGGAGGGAGGTTGTTGAACTTCCTTCCCTTTGTAGTTTTTGTCCTAGGTGAAAAAGACTGTAGTTATGACTCTATTGGATTAGAAGTCAGGATACCTGAGTCCAGATTCTAGCCCTGTCACCTTGGGCAAGTCACCACTCCAATATGGGCCTTAGTTTTCTTGTCTGTAAAATCAGAGAAATGGACTAACCAATCTCTAGGGTCCTCTACCTTGCTGACATTCTATTATTTCAATTCAGCCTATAAAGTAATTTCTACAAAATCAATAAGTCCACACTTTGGTTTCATCTACATTCACTTATCTCACTCCCCTATCCACCTTCTTCCCTTTCCTATGGCCCACGGTTAGGAGTTTTGGCAGTAAGCAGACCCAGTCTTCCTGGAAAACATTTCCTGTGAAAACCAAACTAAGCAGATGGGAAAAAGACTCAGGGGATTGCTAGGCCTCTCTAGGCCTTCTCTTGGGTTTCTGCCAGGTTCTGGGCATGTGCACTGGGGCTTGCTATGTTGGCTCTTCTGTTGCCTCATCCTTGTTCGCCATGAGAAACAGGTGACAAAGGTAAACTGTTTTCCGTACAAAGAGAGGAGGAGACAAATGCTTGGGGAGCTTGACTGACTTGCTTAATCTGACTATGATTCCCTGCAAATGTTCCTCTGTGGTTTATTTTCTGCTCCCTCCCTCCTTTTCTCCTTTTCTTCTTACCTCCCTCCCTCCCTTCCTTCCTCCATCTCCCCTTTCCTTCCTTTACTCCTTCCATCCCTTCCTCCTCCTCCTCCTCCTCCTTCTTCTTCTCCTTCTTCTTTTTCTTCTTCTTCTTCTTCTTCTTCTTCTTCTTCTTCTTCTTCTTCTTCTTCTTCTTCTTCTTCTTCTTCTTCTTCTTCTTCTCCTTCTTCTTCTCTTCCTCCTCCTCCATTCTTCCTCCTCCTCCTCTTCTTCCTCCTCCTCTCTGTCTGTCTCTCTGCCCTTTCTCTCTCTCTCTTCCTCTCCCTCCCTTCCTCTCTCCCTCCTTCCCTCTCTTCCTCTCTGTCTGCCTGCAAGCTTATTGCAACAACTCGGGGCCAAACCAGACTTATCATGAAACATATTCCTCATCTCTGTCATTTGCAGTTGATGTGGGATTTTGAGGGGACTTTTCCTATTTGGCAGAGTGATGTGAAAAGTAGAAGTATGGGGGTGTGTGTGTAGGAAACCTTTACCCAGTGCAAATACAAGATGTAACAAATGATTATTTCTTCTTTCTCTGTTTTCCCTGTGAAAGTATAGCTTCTCATCCACTAAAAAGAGATGTAGTTTGAAATAATGGGGAAAAAAAAGAAACTGGGAGTCAGAGAAGTTCTGGGTTTGAATCCTACCTTTGACCAGGGGTAAATTCTCTCCATTTTCAATATCTATAAAATGGGCAAAATATCTGTAGTACCTACCTATGGGGTTGTTGTGAGAATTAAATGTGATAAAGTATATAAACTACTCTACAAATCTTATGATGCTATACAAATATTGTTATTATAATTATTCACTAAAGTGAATATGTAGAGATTTTCTTTTTGCTCATTAAGGAAATGTCACTTCCTGTGCCTTAGAAAGAGCCTTGGTATCAGGAGACTTGAGCTCAAGTCTTGGTTCTAAGGGCATTTATTGGCTTTAGGCATGTTATTTAACCTTGCTGAGTCATCTTTCCATATATATATGTGTGTGTGTGTAAGAGAATAATATATATATATATATATATAAAATTTAGAAATATTTTATTGAATGTAATCCCTATCCCAAGCCCATTGGTATAGACACCTCTCCTTATTGATAGTGATGAAGACTTTGCTCTGTGTGAAGGCTAGGGTGGAATTGATGAAAGGTAAGAGAGCTTCAGTCTTTGTCAGAACCCTTTGGGACTCTTCATGGCTTTGGGACAGGAATTACATATAATATGAAATGAGATGATATGATGATTAATATAATATATAACATAACAACACATACCATAATATCACATATAGCATAGTATGATATGATATAGAGATACCACATATGGTATACATATGATATAGTATGTAGCATACTATATGTATAGGCTATATATTTATACTATATATGTGAAATATATGTTGTATATGCTATATATACTATGATTACAATCTCTCTCTATAATAAAATATACACCTATACTTAAACATATATATGCATGTATGTGTATGTGTGTATATATATGTATATATGTGTGTGTGTGTATTTATATACTTTGACATTCTGAAGATGCCATGATTCCCTTCATGTGTGTACTCCCTCCATCCTTTCCCATCCTACTGAGTTCTTCATATTTTCCCATAAATATTCTATACAGTTTAATGTGCAAAAATGTTCCGTCCTCATATCTTAGCAGTAGAGAAGTGGTTTTCTAGGAGCAAAGAGGACCTCTTGATAAACCATATGCCATTTGGTTGCCCTTATAATAATTATAGCGGACAGTCGCATAATGCTTAGAGGTTTGCAAAGCACTTTACAAATATGATCATGTTTGATCCTTACCATAACCTTGAGAACTAGGGGTATTATTAGCCAGCTGAGCTGTTGTGAATGTCCTATTGGTCTTGTGTAGACAAGCATGGGGAAGCCTGTGGCCATGTGCTTTTCTCACAATCTGACATGTTTTTGCTGCTGGGGATGAGAGTAGGAGTGGGGGAGAGCAATATTTCCTCTCCATGTCATCGGCTTGTGGCACTTTATTCTGGAATCTGAGAAGAAAGTATTAAAAAATAAAAAGTCTAAGCTGGCAAATAACTCTTCTTTATACATCACAGGGGAAAACGAGGCTCTTCAGGAAGTTATCTCTAATTCTACATCTTGTGTTATAGTTCCAATCAGTAAGATGACTCAAGATATGCCTGAGTTATCTTAGCCTCTTATATGCATAGGTGTGCCTACAGTGTGGGGCTAGTGTGCCTAGCTGTACTAAAGAGTTCTGCTAGACCCAGTCTGCCTCTGGTTATACCCAGAAATTACTTTGTAAATTGTGGAATGCTTAACAACAAGTACAGTAATAATAAATTTATATATAGTTCTTTCCTCTAAACAGCCCTTAAAAAAGGAAAACATAGGGGCAGCTAGGTAGTGCAGTGAATGGAGCACTGGCCCTGGAGTCAGGAGGGCCTGAGTTCAAATCTGGCCTCAGATACTTAGCATACACACAAAAAAAACTAGCAGTATGACCTTAGGCAAGTCACTTAACCCCAATTGTCCTACCTTCCCCTCTCAAAAAAAGGAAACCTAATTTATTTTAATATTAAAAAACAAAACAAGATACCCAGACTTTCCCACTCCCATCCCAAGATCACACATTATGGGAACTAGATGGGCTAGGCCAACTTCATTTTATAGATGAGAATACTATTCCAAAGTCACACAGGTAATCTAAGCCCTTTGCTTTCACCAGAATTTAGAGCTGGAGGGGCCCAGAGATGTTATTGAGTGCACACCCTTCTCCCCTTCTTATACGAGGGTGAACCCAAGGCTTAGAGATGGAAAACACTAGCTTGAATTCACACAGCAACATAAGACCAGTTCAGCTGAGAAGTAATTCCATGTTTACTCTCTTAGGTAGTCTTTGTGCCAATGGCAGGTCCTCTTTGTCATATTCAGGCCATGGGATGTTGTTCTAGGCTGGGGCTCTGCTTTGGTTCCTGCAAGAAGGAGTAGAAAGGTCAAGGAATCAGTCTTTACCTGCATGGGGAGGGAGGCCATTCAAGGATGGGGCCCGTTCCATCACAAGGGATTCCTGCCACTCACAGATCTCCAAGTATAGATGTTTCATGAGCTTGGCTATAACATCATTGACATAGCCATGGATGTGAAGGCCATCCTGGAGGTCATGTCTGGGGGCTTACAGGTTGACTATGACCAAGTGAACTCCTTTGTGTTTGGTGAACAGAAGCAGGCAGCTCAATAATGTGCCCACAGTGACGGACAGGTCTATGTTCCCACTGACTTCATCTGCAAAGTTGAAGTCCCAGTTGAGCAGAGCATCTTCCCAGTCCAGGTTGGTGGCCATCAGCTGCCTCCTATAGGCCCAGAGGCCTTGCACTTTTGCTATAGTTGCCTTGAGAGTTTTTCTGTCCGCCACCAAAGCATGAACATATTGCATCTTATACTAGGAACACTCTATCAAGAACATTTTCCTGGGGATCTTAGCCAGTTTGTCCCTAGGGAAGCCAGAGAGCATGTATGACTCATCTATATTCTGGCTTACCAGGAACTTCAGGACGCCCACCAACTCCAGTTATAATAGTGCCATGTGGGTGTTAGAAGACCAGGTGCTCTCAAAATGTTGTATCATTGGAGTGACAGGCCCCATTCCTCAATGGTCCCCTGGAGTCTGGATGCCTAAGGAAATGCTGATGTCTACACCATGTGTAACACTGCATTGGAAGATCCCTGAACCAGCTATACCAGCTCCCATATTTTCCTTTATAACTCTTCTGGGGAGGCTGAAGATTTTGGGGAACCCACACTTGCCCTTGACTGGATAAGACAAGAACCTGAACACATAATTCACTGACATCATTGCCTTGGTCATAGCCCAGCCTGGTTCAAGGAGGCCTGTCCTGTGAGTTATGGTATACAAGTATTATTTACTGTTTTTAAAATGAAGAAATAGAAGATTAAGGGACTTAGCTAAAGTTATGTAACTAATACGTGATTGAATTGAAACAAATAAAAGGAGCCAGTCCTCATTGTATTTGAGATGGCCTGCTAGTGGTAATGCTGCCAAGAAATAAACCTTTTCATTTAGCATTTGCTTTATTAGGGTATTACATGGGGACAGATGAAAGGTGTTTTAGATATCCTAATTATATATTATATTAATTTCTCTAAATATAATTTAGCCAGTAATTTATTAATAATTGCCAGAGCAATTGTTGACTAGTACGGATTCTCCCTTCCCAGCCAAGAATCCCAAGTCTGAGAGTTTATATACCTTTCCAGCAAGCTTCTGTAGAATTCTAAGCAGTCATATTTAACTACACACCCTGCAGAGTTTCTACTCAAGAACAGAAGAAGGTGGCTAGGTGGTGCAGTGAATAGAGTCCTGGAGTCAGGAGGACCTGAGTTCAAATCCGGCCTCAGACACTTAACACGTACTAGCCTTGTGACCTTGGGCAAGTCACTTAACCTCAATTGCCCTGCCTTCTCCCCTCCAAAAAAGCAAAAAAAAAAAAAAAAAAGAATAGAAGGGAAATTAAGTCAAAGATACATTGATGATATCAATTTTAAACAAACCAGTAAGGTATAGTTGTGAGAACTTCAGAATAAAAATGTGGCAAATCACAGAGTTTCAAATTATTAGAATTGGAGATTTTCATATTTGTAATATTATTAGGGTTACTCAATTAGCATGTAAGCAATTAATCTTGACTCTACAGCTAGTGGCTTAAGGTATTGGTCTAATTATTTCAGGCAGAACGTTAAGGCCTTTCTATGCTATTTTGCTTATAAGTTTGAAGCTTTAATATTCTTCTTTAACTAGGACCAGAGCTCAGGTCTCTGACCTCAAGGACAATGTTCTCTCCAGTGTCTCTCTCCATACATGTGAGTTTTCTTTCTCTTTATCTCATAAGAATCAGGTATTGGAAGTGGTTGGAGCATGAGCTCAAGCAAGTTCCTGCTTTGACTCTGACATCTTGGCTCTGCCCCCTATCTCATAAGAATCAAAAAGAATGACTATCATAATTTACTTTGACCTTCTGCAGGCACCATGATTCCCTTGGTATGGATACTCCCTACATGACTCCCTATCCTATTGAATTCTGCATATTTTCCCATAAATCCTCTATAGAATTCAATGTATAAAAATATCCTGTCTAAATACCATAGCAGAGAGAAGTGATTTTATAGGACCCAGGAGGACCTGTGGCTCTCTCTCTCTCTCTCTCTCTCTCTCTCTCTCTCTCTCTCTCTCTCTCTCTCTTTTCCTCTCTTCACATATATCTATCCAGTTGTTCTTTTCATATTAATATCAAATATTTATATAATGCTTTAAGGTTTGCAAACCACTTTCCAAATATTATTTGATCCTCACAACTATTCTGAGAAATTGATGATATTATTATATCCATTTTGCAGATGAGGAAATTGAGGCAGACAAAGGTTAGGTGACTCATCCAGGATCACACAGCCAAGAAGTATCTTAGGTCATATCTGAATTCAGGTCTTTCTGGCTCCAGACCCAAAGCTCTATTCATTGTGCCATCTAATCTTCATACCCTTATGACCCAGATGGCTCTGGAGAAGAAAGTGGGACTGGTGACTTTGCACAGCCCTCCCTCACTTAAATCCAATCCAATTGCAAGTGATGGCATCACCTTCCTGATGTCATGGTCCTCTCTGAGAACAAAGAACAACACAGTTGTGAGACAATTGTTTGGGATTGGGGTATGGTCTTTTGCCATCTTGCTCTGTGGGAAATTAAGGGAAAGTGGGACTGGTCACTTTGTAACAGCAGTTCCATGTCACATGTCCATGTGGTTTATATGGCACATGAACTGAAGCAGCTATGAGAATTGTCTCCCTTTGGAACATGCCTCTTAATTTATGGTCTGATAAATTTGTTGGGACCCACTACAATGCTCAGCAATATCTGAAAAATTCTCTTCTCAAAGGAGGATAAATGACGATTAGAATCATCCAAAATCAAGAAAGATGAGGGGAAGACAGAATACAAGAGAGGTTTTGCCCTAGGAAGGGAAGGGAGTAAGTATAGTCACTTCCATTTACCAATGAGCTAGCTGGGATAAAGAAAGGTTAAAACCAACTTCCAGGTCTCATAGAAAGCTAGTGACTGCCTTGGTGCCATTACTTAGTGGAGAAGCCATAGAGGCACTGACTCTAAAGTTTAGTCTATGTTTAAAGATCTATGTGGCTAGGTGATGCGATGGATAGAATGCTTGACCTGGATTCAGGAAGATGTGTTCAAATCCAGCCTCAGATACTTAACTAAATGTGTGACCCTGGGAAAGTCACTTCACTCTGTTTGACTCAGTTTCTTCATCTGTAAAATTAGTTGGAGAAGGAAATGACAAATTGCTCCATTATCTTTGCCAAGAGAAACCTTAAATGGGGTCATAAAAAGTTCAATCATGAAGACTAAACAACATCAACAAAGATTTATGAAGGACAGTTAAGCATGGCATAGTAGAAAGAACAACAGATGGGTTTGAATCCTGGCTTTTCTATAATTTGTGTGGCCTTAGGCAAATTACTTAATCTAATGAAAAGACTGGCTTCTTTTCTTCACTGAGGAGATTGAATAAGATCATTTTTTAGATCTCTTCCTGCCTTAAACCTTATGGGTTTATAAGCCTTAGGAATCTCTTCACCCTAGTCCATCTACCATTCTGTTGTCAAATTGATTTTCCTAAAGTGCAAGTCTGACCATGTCACTCCCCTAGTCAGTAAGATCCAGGAACTCCCTACTGCCTCCAGAATAAAATATAAAATCCTGTTTGTCTTTTAAAGCACTTCTTCAACTAGCTTTTTCATTTTCCTACACTTGACTCCCCTCTGTGTAATTCTTCTATTTAGTTTAGAGACACCAAATTTCTTCTTGAAAGGACCACTCCCATGGTATGTCAAAGGGACAGCAAGAGAGAAAGAAGATGGAGACTTAGCACTTAGGCAGCTAGGTGACACAGTGGACCTGGAGTCAGGAACATTTGAGTTCAAAGCTAGCCTCAGACACTTACTGTGTGATTCCAGGCAAGTCACTTAACCTCTGTTTGCCTCAGTTTCCTTAACTGTAATGGCTTCACAATAAGATAATATTACTAAAGCACTTATGTACCTGGCACAGAGGAGCCCTATAAATGCTTATTCACTCTACCCACCCTCATCTTTTGGATCCCTGCTTTTTCACTGGCTGGAATTCTTTCCCTCCTCACCTCCACCTCCTGACTTCCCTGGCTTTCTACAAGATTCTGTTTATATCTTCCCTTCTGCAAGAGCCCTATTCCCCATCCCTCTCACTGTTAGTGTCTTCCCTCTGGTATTACCTCCCATTGACTCTGTATAAATTTCATATTTCCCTCTTTGTTTGTATTTTGTCTCTCCCATTCCTATGTGGCTTTCCTTGGGGCAAAGACTGTTTTTGTCCCTTCTTTGTATCTCAATGTTTAGCTTAATGCCTGGTACATAATAAGCACTTAATAATAATAAGCTAATCAATTGATGGATTAAGTATGGACTGCTTGTTACAGTCTTCTTCTGTACACATGAGGAGGGAGAAAGGAATGTTTGTAGATGAAGTCTCTTTGATCAAGACTGGGAAGTGACTGAAAATCCTCAGATGAAATAATGGATGGAGGTGTCAGAGTTATAGCATAGCTTTGATTGTTGTTGTTTGTCCTTCCTTCTGGAAGAGGACCAATGACGTTAGGAGGGTGATGTCTTGACTTGCAAGTGAATTGGATTAAATGAGGCAGGGCTGTGCAGAGTCATCATTCTCTCTCTCTCCTCCCAAGTTATTCAGAGACCAGTGGCAAGACATAGGTTAGGATGACTTTCGATGGCCCCGGATACAGTGGGGGATCTTGACCTTTTTTCCTTTGGATATTGGCTTACTGAGTGGCTTTTGGTTAGGGAATTAACCTTGTGTGCCCTGGTTGCCAACTGTAGAATTGTAGATAGCAGAATTTGCATGCTCCCTGGGGTCAAAGTTTTACCACAGGGATGGCAAAGCATCTCAGTTATGAAATATTAAACCATAAAAAATGGCTGAACCTCCTTGGGATGACATTTTTTAAAAAGTCCCTTGCTATCTCCCCAACCCTGTAAGTGTTCTGGGTGAGGAATGGCCTGTTGGCAGTCATGGTGGTAAGGAATGAGCCTGGTGTTCTGGTGTTTGCTTTGTCAGGGTACTGCATGGGGCTAGGTGCCAAGGCCATGTTATATGATACTCACCAGCTTGCTAACTTACCTCCTGCCAAGCCACATGACAGGTTGAGATCTGAGCAAGGAATATTTTCTGCATTCTTCCTGTTTGAGGGAGAATTCTGCAGAGAAAAAGACATTCGGATCATGGCCCATTTCTTTTCCCTTTCTGAGTTGGGTGTGATCTTTCTGAAACTAGAAATGGGTTTCAGAGGAACCTTCTCTGTCTTATTACCATGTAGTAAGTGATGGATGATAGACAATAAGTCTTTGTTTCAGATAATTGAGGATTAGTGACATTTCATAACTGAGATGCTTTGCTATCTCTGTGTATAATGTTACTTTTTATTTTAATGGAGTTACCATAAAGTGGCTGGACATCACCTTCCCTTCAGTTAATTGTCCTTATTTCCCAAATGTATTGCTTTGACATAGAATGAGTTGTTTTGGTGGTACTGAATTCCCTATCACTGGAGTTCTTAAAGTGGAGGCTGGGTAATCACTTCTAGGATATACCATAGATGGGATTCTTTTCCTTTCTTTTTCTTTTTTTCTTTTTGGAGGGGGGAAGGCAGAGCAATTGGGGTTGAGTGCCTTGCCCAAGGTCACATGGCTAGTAAGTGTTACATGTCTGAGGTTAGATTTGAACTTGAGTCCTCCTGACTCCAGGGACGGTGTTCTATTCACTGCATCACCTAGCTGACCCC
>WOXC01006341.1:0-28847 GCA_011680675.1 Gymnobelideus leadbeateri
CAGGACAGTTTTCTTTGAGAATCTCCTGGGGGATGTTGTCTAGACTGCTTTTTTCACCATGACTTTCTGGTAGACCAATAGTTCCAATAGTTCCTAGTGGAAAGTAGATCCAGGAAGCTAGATCAGGGAGAACATATAGAACTGAGAATGTCTGAGCTGGAAGGACATTTCCAATCCATAACCCTGAGCTGGATGAGGCTAGAGATGCTGAAATGTCAGTGTTGGCAGGGCCTAGAACAGACAGAGTGAAATAATTTCATGGGTTGAGAATGGAAATTGTCAGAAGCAGTGGGATTTTAGCACACCAAATGGGGGTTTTGGAGAAGAGTCATGGGGAAGAGAATAAGATAGGTCAGAAAGCACTGAGATGAAGTCGTAAAAGATTAGAGAAATCCATCACAACACACAAAGGTCAGATTTGAGAGGGTCTGAAAAACCAAAATATTGGATAGGTTAGAGGATTCTGAGGTCACAAATCATCTGCTCTGAAGGTATCATAGAATGGAAAAATCTCATAAAAGACAGGAATTTATTTTTACATGTATACTGAATATAAGGCCTGGCTATTGGCCATTTCAAAAGGATTTTTCATATGAGATCAATGGATTCGTCCAGTTTATTTATATTACACATTGGCGATGCTTTCTTTTTAATCCCTTCTCTATGAACACACTGTAGGAAGGGCATAGTGAGAGACCTCTCTATTGTTTGCCTAACCAAAAGAGTCCCCAGTCACCCCCCAAACCTATACAATGAAACAAATGCAATTCCCTACAGTTACTTCTTTGGTAAAGACTGTTATTGATATGGTTATTAATTACATTGAATATAGAATATTTTCGAGCAAGATTTTACAATATTTTGGACAAGATTTTACAAATCTAAGACATAGAACAAGATATTTCAAATTCAGGACGTCTTTTAGACTCATGTCCATTGTATTGACAATGCAATCAATAAAAAATAAAAGAAACAACTTTGTGAAAAATTGCGAGGGTGAGACCTTAAATCCAAAACGTTTAGTTCTTCGTAGCCCCTTGTAACAAGAAATATCGGGGATGCTCCCAAGATTTTTCCAAGATCTATGTTGGAGGAGGCCTGGAGCTGAGAATACAGAATTTCCAAGCTAGGGGATAAGTCTTGCCCTCGAATGTCCAGATTTGGGGTGAAGAGCTTCGAGAGTCTATGAGATATGGGATGGCTCATATCACATAGAAAGTATAAACTTGAAGGAAATTTGGAATTCAGGAGCATGAGCTGGATGAGGCTGTAGAATCTGCAAGGCCAGAATTGTGAGGCTAAGAGAAGAGAAAGAGGAACATGTACGGGGGCTGGGAATGGACATTTTCAGCAAAAGGAAGATTTGAACACACAGTGTCAGGCCTGGGAGTTGCCATGGAGATGAAAATGCAAGAGCTAACAGTGCCCAGAGAAAGAAGGATATAAGAAAAAGAGGCCTTAGTGCAGAGAAGGTCAGATCTTACCATGCATTCCCAACTAGAGTACGCTTTAGGTGGGAGGGTTCAGAAAAGAGAAATCACCTGTTGGGGAAGGAGCCTTAGAGTGGGAAACCTCAAAAAAGGCAAGGATTTCTCTTCAGGTAGATAGAGATACATACATATACTGCATGGTCCCAGAAATTACCTATTTAGAACAAATCTTAAAAATAAGTAAATTTTTCACATAAGATACATTATTTATTCTAATTAAAGTAATAATTTACAGTAGTGATGCTTAATTTTTTCTACCACCTCAACCACAGCTCCAAAAGAATAAGGTGAAAGTACCATTTATTTTTGACTACCTTCTCAAAATAAAACAAACTTTAAAACCTGTAACCCTAAATAAATATAATTCCATTCAGGTTCTAAACCAATACAGTTCCATACAGGTTCTTCTTTAGTGAAAACTGAAATACATGTTACTATTTATGATCATGAATAAAGGGAATTTTTCACCAAATTTAAAAAAAAGGTGTTAGGTTTTGAAGAATTTGAAGGGACATTGCTTTTTTAAAATTTTAGCACATATGTAGAGACCATATTGCCTCATAGTAACTATCCAAAAAAGAAAACCAAACAAAACCAACTCTGAGGTCTATCCAAATGGGTCCTTTTCCATAGGTCCCTATCCTTGGAGATGCCTCAGACATCAAAAGTATAGTTTCGCAGTACCACTGATCTACTTACTAGATCTGTGGAGACAGAACTATAAGACAGACTTAATCTAAAGCGATACCTTGTCAAATAAGGTGTTTATCTTACTAGCATAAATTTTTCTGTTACAAAAACCAAAACCAAAATCAACCTTAAAGTTCATAGGAGGAGATGGCCCAAAATTTCAGGTCTTAGAAAATCCATGGAACAGTGTTTGTGTGGGCTTCCAAGGTGTCTTTTGAGGACTTTGGAGGTGGGCAAGAACTTAGAACACAGAACTTCCTGACTAAGGCATAAGATTCAATTCTGAATGTCCCAATTTGGAATGGAAAGTGAAACTAGAATATTAGATCAGGGATGGCTTCTCGAACTAAGCATTTCTGGGTTTGAAAAACCCAGAATCCTGAACTGGAAGTAACTGCAAAAAGTGGAATGTCAGTGTGAAGTGTCCAGAAAAGAGAGAGCACATATATTCAGAGGATGAGAATGGAAATTTATAGACCCAGTGGGATATTAGTCCACAGAATGCCAGGCTTGAGAGTTGCCCTGGAGAAGAGAGAAATAGACAGAAAGGGAGGGAAGGAAGGAAGGAAAGAGAGAGAGACAGAGAGAGGGAGGGGGAGAGAGAGGGAGAGAGTTAGGAGAGCTCTTAGAAGAAGGGATATCAGGGTAGATAAAGCAATTCAAAGTAAAAAAGATTAGACCTGGTGTGTCCTAAAAACTGCTATAGACTGTTGCTGGGAGGGCTTAGAGAACAAAGGTCATCTGCTTTACAAGCAGCTATAGAATGAATTGGAATATCATGCTTTAGAAAGAAGGCTTTACAATATCATGAAAAGCAAGAATTTATTTTCATCAATATTCTACCTGCACTAAAATATTAACCAGTTCTATAAAATTTAAAAAATTAGAAGAAAAGAGAATTTTTGTCTGAGAGGAATAATTTATCGCAGCTCATTATATATTAACCTAATTGTGAAGCTTTTGAAAAAATCTTAATATCCTCAAACACTCAGCCAAGAGTATGGTGAAAGTTTTATTTATTTTGTGGCTGCTAAAATAATTCCCCCCATTATTATAAAACATCCTATGAGATCCAAGGCAATCCCAGGCAGGTCCTTCCATGGGAAAAACTGGATGACCATTACTATTAATGATAATCAATATAAAGTCTTTTTAACAAAATTAGGTTGTTCCACACAGAGTATTTAAATGGGGAAACACTGGTACTTCCACAGTCTCCGAAATAGATTCAGGGTTTACGGTCATTGTAATAATATCCAAATAAATAAAACATTGAAAGGCTTCATGAAGGCTGTTTCAGTAACCTAGGGAGGAGATGATGAGGGGTTCACCAGCTTCTGACAGTATCACAGAAGAGAAAGGGGAACATTTGAGAGATGTTGCAAAGGTGAATTCAACAGGCCTTGGTAACAGATTGAATATGGGGGGAGGTAGTAAGGGGTTGAGGATGGCACTTAGGTGTAGAGGATCAGAGCCTGGGACGATGGTGTTATCCTTAGAAATATGGAACTTATGAAAGCGAGTGGTAAAATGAGTAACATAATGAATTATGTTTTTGACACTTTGCGTTAAGATGTGTACTGTATGTCCTTTCTGAGATGCCTGATAATCAATTGGAGATGTGAGGTTAAAGGTGAGCAGAGAATTTAGGGAAGGACAGGTAGACCAGGAACCATCATCATGGAGATTGTCAACAAAACCATGAGATCTGACGGGGTGACCAAGTGAAGTAGTACAGAGGAAAAAAAGAACAGGACCCCAGACAGAACCCTTTGGGACTTCTACAATTAAAGAGTGGGATCTGGAGGAGAAATGAGCAAGGAAGATCAAGAAAAAGTCATCAGATGGGTAGGGGGATTATCATGAGAGAGTAGTGTCCCAAAATCCTCAAGAAGAGAGAATATAGGAAAAAGGGTACTCAATAGTGTTAAAGGCTTCAAGGAGGTTAAAAAGGATGAAGATTGAGAAAAGGGCATTGGATGTGGTCCATATGAGATCATTAGTAACTTTGCAGACACTGAGAAGAGTGCCTAGGACATATCCTTTGCTTCCTATATTTTGAATGAAGACATAGATGAATCAATGAGTAGTGCTGACTGTAACTGAAGCCCCAAAATAAAGACTTTTATGGGAATGGTTATGCACTTTCATTAGCCCCTTGAAAATTATGTTGACTTTTTAGTGCACAGAAAAATGTAAGGATTCCATCCTAATTTTTTTTAATAAATCTGTTTGCAACCCCTGAAAAAAAAGAAAGTCTTCATGATCAGAGCAGGGTCCAGCCTTAAAAGAAAATGTCTCCTGACTGGGAAACTTGACATCATTAAAAATTCTGGAATTCTTCCAGGCACCATTCAAGGGGAACATTGGAAGTGGCCAAGACTGTAGCATCCAGAATTTCTAGCTGGGGGTAATTCCTCCCTTTGAGCATCCTAATTTCAAGTGGAAAGTGCAGCTGGAATATCAGGTGAAGAGGGCATTTATAACCAAGACTGTCTGAGCTTAAAAGAAGTTTGGAATCCAGAATCCTGAACAGAAAAGGTTGTAGTAGCTGGAATGTGAGTTCAGGGGGCCAGGGATTAGAACAGAGAAAGTGAGAGGTGTTTCAGGAGCTGTGAATGGAAGCTTAGAAGCAGGAGGATTTCACTACACAGAAGGTTAGGCCTGGGTCTATTGCCACAGAAATGAGGAGAGAGTCAGTAGAGCACTTAGAAGACAGGATGTCAGAGGGAAGAGAGCTCTTAGAGCCCAAAATGTCATATCCTGGGATGTCCTAGAAGCCAGCATAAATTATAAATACCAGTGCTTTGTGAATATAACTCATCTACTCTAGACGGGGTCTCTAGACTAGATTATTGGCCAGGGCTAAGCAAATTTTTTTTAAAAACCAAGAAAATAAATTTTTCATAGGTCAACTAGGTCGTGCTGTGAATCCCAATCTGTTCTCAGACACTTATTACCTGTGTGTCTCTGAGCAAGTCACACAATGCTGCCTCAGTTTCCTCAAGTGTAAAATGAGCTGGAGAAGGAGATGGCAATCCACTACTGTATCTTTGCCAAGAAAACCCCAGATGGGATCACAAAGAGTCACTTGGCTATAGAATGTACAATGTCAGTGTTGAGAGGAACTAGATCAAATAGTGGGAGATGTTTAAAGTCTTAGAATAGAAATTGTCTGAAGGAGGAGATTTAGCACACAGAAGAATGCCAGGCGTGGCAGTTGTCCTGGAGGAGTAGAGAATAAGAAAGGTAGAATACTTAGACAAAGGCATATCAGAGAGAAGGGTGGCCTTCGAACTCAAAGGGGTAAACCTGGAGTGTCCTAAAAACTTCCATAGGCCACTGCAGGAAAGACGCTGAAAACATAAATCCTCAGTTCTGGAAGGGACCTTAGATTAGGAACCATCTTAAATGGAACAGGTTTGTTTTCATATATATTCTTAGTGAGTCAAAATATCGACCAGTTCTATGTAAATAAAAAGCAATAATCTGTATTTATAATGTACACAGTCCTGAAGCATAAAAAGAAAACTCAGCTTTCCAACCACTAAGCCAAAAGGATATGGTAAAAGTATTACTTTTTAGTTATTAACCCCAAATACCTTAAAACCCTGTAACAGGGGTACACATGCACATACAATTCTGTCCATTGCTCTCCTTGGTAAAGACTGCTATTGACATGTAACACATGAGGGCAGCTTGAGGCATATTGACACTGGATTCAGCCAGACCAAAAGAAGATAATGGAGGCACAAAAAAGGAGTTTCTATTTTATTCTGGCTGAGGAAGGTGGAGACAAGAAATAAAAACATCCAGCAATGTAGTGGCAGCACCTTCCAAGTCATCTTATTCTCATGGCATATTGAGACAAGGAGTGGGAACATCGACATTTGCTGACTAGCAGTATACATATCTGTGTATGGGTGTGTATGTTTATATATATATATATGAGAGAGAGATCCAGATATAGCTATAGATATAGATAAATAGATAGATAGATAGATAGATAGAGAGAGTGAGAGAGAGAAAGAGAGAGAGAGAGAGAGAGAGAGAGAGAGAGAGAGAGAGAGAGAGAGAGAGGAAATCACAAAGAAGGCAGCATGTCAACAATAAGCTCTTAAGTTTGCATTATCTTTGGTTACATAACGATGTGCAAGCACAGTGTTTAGTATTCCTGGGCCATGAATCTTGGCTCCCCTGATCCATGCCACCTTACATGACATTACTCGTAATAATAATTCATTACATATTTGATGATAATGATTCTACAGTATTTTCTGCGCAAAAACAAAAGAGTTACATTTCTACTCATAAGGGATTTGAATTATGTTTCAAAATCATTATATCAATACAACCTGTGAGCATTGTATTAATAATATGATTTTTTGACATGAACCTCAGGGAAGCTAGTTGGACGAGTGAACAGAGCACCCGCCCTGGCTCATGGCACATAGGAAGTATGAAGCTGAAAAAATCTGGATCATCAGCTGAATGAGATTGTCGAATCTGCATGGCCAGAAATGTGAGGCCTGGAGAAGAAAGAGAAGGAGGTATATGGAGTCTGGCAAAGGACATTTTCAGAAACAGGAGGGTTTGAGCACACAGAGTATCAGGCCTGGGAGTTGCCATGGAGATGACAATGAGAGAGCTAGCTGTGCCCATAGAAGAGCAGATCTGAGAACAAGGAGAGTGCTTAGTGCAGAATCGACAGATCTTGCAGATTACTCCAAATCAGTATATGCTATAGGGAGGAGGATTGAGAGAAAAAGGATCATCTCCTGGGGGAAGGAGCCTTAGAGTGGAAAACCTCAGAAAAGAAAAAGATTTATTTATTTACATACACACATTGAGGAGGCCCAAATAGAGCTCATTTACAATGCATTTTTAAAAGTACATTGAGTTTTCCTATAAGATCAGTCATTTATTCCAAATTAATTTATAATACGCAGTGCTGATGCTTATTTTTCTTTAACATCCTGAACCACAGCCCCAAAAGGATGGGATAGTATTATCTATTTTCAGCTAGCCTCTCAAAAAAATAATAATAATAATAATCAAAATAGTATAAAAAATATAAAAAAATAATAATAATAAACCAACAACCCTAAACAAATATGATTCCATAAAGGTTCTTATTTACTGAAAGCACAAATATGTGTTTCTATTAATGATAAGGAATATAGAGAATTTTTCACTAATTTTAAAAAAAGGGCATGAAGTTTGGAAGAGTTTGAAGGGAATTGTTTATTGTTTTAATTGTGGAGAATCTGTAAAACACATCTATCTTATACTAACCACCCAGAAATCACCCAGAGAAAAACAAAACCAATCTTATACCTCATAAGACCGGATAGCCTTAATCACAAATTTCAGGTCTCAGAAAGTCCTTAGATCACTGACTATGTGGACTTCCAGGTATCTTTTGAGTCCTTATTTTGGAGGTGGCCAAGAGCTTAGAACACAGAACTTCCTGGCTAAGAGATAAGATTCACTTTTAAATGTCCCAATTTGGAATAGAAATTGAATTTTATATCAGGTCCTTCTAACTCCAGGGCCAGCACTATACTACCTGCGCCACCTAGCCGCCCCAAAATTATCTTACTATTAACACCTTTGTGCATTATGATAATGAATCAATTTAAAAATTTAAGAAAACCAAACTTTATATATGCCCAAAGGCTTTTCTTAGATCCTAAAATGTCCTGTCATGGAAGCAAGAAGATGGTAGAATATTTTTGTATAGTTCTTTTTATGTATATTTAGTTAGTTTTACTTTTCAACAGTCACTTCTAGAAGATTTTGCATTCTAAAGTTTCTCCTATTCTTTTCCTCCCCCTCCCAAAGACAGCATGCAGTCTGATATAGGCTATACATGTACAATCATATTAAACATATTTCTACATTAGTCATGCTGTGAAGAAGAAGAAGTAGAACCAAAGGGAAAAACCCCAAGAAAGAAGAAAAAAAAAGGAGAGAAAAGAGTGTGCTTCGATCTGCATTCAGACTCCATACTTCTTTCTCTAGATCAGGTAAGGCAGGTATTGTTTGATATCCCTCTTAATGATCATCACAGTGGAGTATATTGGGGGAAAAGAGTAGATGTTAAGAACTTGCAATCAAAAGGAAGAGGATGTGTACTTTGAAGTTATTAAAATGATAAGGCAGAAGGGAAGTTTATTAAAATTAATGAACTGAAAAATTTAAAGGAATGAAAGGACCATCATATATGTTAGGAAACTGTGACCTTAGAACCTCACACTTCTGGCCTTCAAGATGACATTTGGGGCAGAACATTGGAGGTGTCAGTGAATCTTGAATAAAGCCTTTCCTTGTTATGAGGAAAGTCACAGTCTGAATGTCAGAACCTGGATAGGACAGAGATGCCAGAATATCAGATCTGGGAGGACACTTAGAACCCAGAATTTGTGAGCTTAAATCAGAGCAAAGAGAGCCCTTAGTAGAGAAAAGATCAGAACTTGGATTGTCCCTAAAATTATCATATGGGATAGCTGCAAGAGTTCTGAGGAACCTAAATCATCTGCTCTAGAAGGGATCTTTGAATGGAAAATATAAATGATAAGGATTTGTTTTCACATATAATATATATATGAATAAGTGTGTATATATCGATATATCTATCTATATATAAAAATATATGTATGCATGCATGCAGAGAGAGAAACAAAATATCCAGTTAATATTCTAGTTAAGACATAAAGAAAACAAGAGAAAGTAGTCTGTGGGTCTGATATCAATCATGTATTCCAATTAAATTTTTATTATTCCGTGATGAATCTGAAAACAAAATGTAAGATACGAAACCTCAAAAGGAAAAAGGTATGTTCAAATTACTTACTATGCTATGACTAGTTTAATGAAAAATAAATCCTAAATCCCCAAATATTAGCACCTGGAAAGAAATGTAATTCTATTCATTCCTTCTTTGGTGAAGAATCCTATTGATATTACTTTTAATATTAATGAATATAGAGCCTTTTTAGCCAAAGAAACAAGGTGATACATAAAGAAGTTTTTAAGAGACATGACTTATGGTTGAAAATTGCTATGTCCCAAATACAATTATGCATTGTAAAAATAATACAATCAGGGGCAGCTAGGTGGCACAGTGAATAGAGCACAGGCCCTATTTTCCGGAGGACCTGAATACAAATACTGCATCAGATACTTAACACATAAACTAGCCATATGACCTTGGGCAAGTCACTTAACCCCAATTGCCCTCCAAAGAGCAAAAAAAATCAATAAAAAGTTGGGGGGGGGATTTAATAAATCATGCAAGAGTGTCATAGCTGGCAAGGTCATGCCAAGTCCTGCAATTAAATGTCTTTAATTGAGGTAATAGGGTAGCAAATGTGACAGCCTTGGGGATATCCCACCAGGAAATTCACAGCAAAAGGTTCTTATACTTTTAAGAGAAAAGGAGGAGATAAGGAGGCCAACTCATGAGAGCCCCCCCCCGGCATCCTTGGCAACTTGGCAAGGATCCCCATTCATTCTGATTCATTTACCCTTCATCATGTAACAGGCCATAGATCTCAATGAATAGTACAAGGATATTAGGAGCTGACACTCAACTCAACCTTGGTTCCTTTACAAGGTAAGACCCCAGGCTGGGGACATAGGGTGTGGTTGAGTTGAATCTGATGGAGAGTAAATGTCTTCATAGTAGGGATGCAGGGACATTACTAGAATCCTGATATCATTAGGATTAGTGACATGAGTGGGAGATTATAAATATAATTATTTTACATTAACAAGATTTCTATCAGTCGTCATAACCTTATTGAGGATAGGAGGATTTTTTTTTTTTTTATATATCTCAAATGGCCATGTCTTAGAAGTTCATTAAAACACTGAATGTCTGGGCTTCTGCATACCATTCTGGGGGAAGGTTGGAGGTCACCAAGAGGTTAGAAGAAAGAATTCCTGAGGTAAGTGGGAAATCCTGCCTTGAAGTGTTCCAGTTGGTGGGAGAAAATAACCAGGATTTTAGATGTG
Source organism: Gymnobelideus leadbeateri (assembly GCA_011680675.1). Taxonomy (NCBI): domain Eukaryota; kingdom Metazoa; phylum Chordata; class Mammalia; order Diprotodontia; family Petauridae; genus Gymnobelideus; species Gymnobelideus leadbeateri. The sequence goes on from WOXC01006341.1 coordinate 10,200, forward strand.
GCGGGATACTTAGAACCTAGGTTGTCTGAGATTGACGGAAATTTCAAATCTGGCATCCAGGGAAGGATGAAGCTGTAGGAGCTGAAATGTCAGTGTTGGGAGAGACAAAAACCAAGAGTTTTGTTCAGTGACTGAGAATGAAGGTTCTTGAAATTAATAGAATTTTAGCACAGAGAAGATCAGGTTTGGGAGCTGCAATGAAGAAGAGCATGAGTGGAAGAGGAAAACTTTTATACAAAAGGACATCAGATTGAGGAGAGACCTTAGAACCCAGAAGATCAGATCTTGGAATATCCTAAAAAACCCAAATGTGATAGCTGGGAGGGCTCGGAGAACATCAATCATTTGTTCTGGAAAGGACTTTAGAATAGAAAATACCATAAATGGGACTAATTTCTTTTCATATAGATTTTCAACTGACCAAAAGATTGGCCTATGCCAGGCAATTTATAAAACAAAAGGGTATTAATAAAGACCAAAAAATGAAAAAAAAAACCAAGAGGGTAGTTTTTAAAATGACATTAATAATGTATTTCAGTTGAATATATAGTAATCCAGTTGTGATGCTTAAAAAGAACTTCTCTCCTTCTCAATCCCACAGTGGCAAGATAATGGTGAATGTTCTCTCTTTTATGGCTAAAAAAAAAAAATAGCCCCCCCCAAAAATAGCTCTTGCACAGGGAAACAAATGGATTTCCCTGCATTTCCTTCTTTCTAAAAGGTATTTTTCACTTTTCTATTAATAATAATGAATTTTGGGGCACCTAGGTGGCTCAGGGAATACAGCACTGGCCCTGGAGTCAGGAGGACCTGAGGTCAAATATGACCTCCAACACTTAACACTTATTAGCTGTGTGACCTTGGGCAAGTCACTTAACCCCAGTTGCCCTGCCATTCCCCCTCCAAAAGGATAAACATAAAAAATAATAATCAAAAGGAACTTGCAGTATTTTTGGACAAAAAAAGGTACTGAGGACTCATAAAAGAGAACTCTTATGTTTCCAGATGATTATACCAGTGAGACACATTTACATTTTATATTAATCTAATGATTATTTTAAAACTATATTATAGATCACAGGAAAATGTGGTCTTAAGACTAAGAGTATCAGAACTGATGAGGGTCCTTAAATGTTGAATGTTTGTCCTCTCAGGTATCTTCCAGTGGGAATAGTGGAGGTGCCCAACAACTCAGAAAATCAAATTTCCCAGCGAAGAGGTAAGTCCTGCCAATAAATGTCCCAGTTTGAAGTAGAAAGTTAAGTCAAATCATGAGATTGGGGAGGGCTCTTAGAACCTAGAATATCTAAGCTGAAGTTTGGAATCCAGAATGCAGATCTCTGAGCAGGGAGAAGCTGGAATTTCAGTGTTGGGAGAGACTGGACAGAGAACGTGAGAGATGTTCAGAGGAAGAGAAGGGGAATTGTCAGAAGAGTGGAATTTGAGCACACACAATGCCAGGCCTGGGAGTTTCCAGGGAGAAGAGAATGGGACAGTTTGGCAAGCATTTTTAAAAAGGGATATTGGATCACAGAGAACTCTTAGAAAATAGAAGGTCACACCTGCATTCTCCTACATTCTCCCATAGAACATTGCAGGGAGTGCTCTGAGAACAAAAATCATCTCTTCTGGAAGGGGCCTTAGCAAAGCAAATGTCATAGACAGTAAGTACTTATTTTCATATCTATTCTACATGAGCTACAATATTAATCATTTCTAGGTAAATTACAAAACAAGAAGAATTTTAAAACTACTACTAGGTTCATGAAAAATCAGAAATAACAAATGATTAAAAAACAGCAACAAGTCCTTTAGACCAATTTCATATACATGACACAGAGATGAAGCTTTAAAAAAATGAAGCCTCAGCCATGTTGTCAGCAGTGTTTCCTGGACGGTCTGACTTTTTTTTTCCTATCTAAACACCTTACGAAAACCTAAACCCCAACACAGGAAAACAAATGTAGTTCCATATGGCTCTTTCTTTGATAAAGGCTGCTGGTCATATTACTATTAATGATCATGAATAGATAGTATTTTTCACCTCAGAAAACTAGGTTTTACATTTTCAAGACTCATAAGATAACAATTTAGGTTTAAAAATCAAATCAGTAAGACCTATATGCATAACAATAATAATATATAAAAGTATAATATAATGATAAATAATAATCCTCCTTTTAAAAATTAAAAAAAACAAAAACGTGATACATTATAGAATGATGTGGTTTCAGAACCAACTTTATCATGTCTTGGAAGGTCCTTAAATCAATGAATTTCTGGCTTTCCAGGTACCATTTAAAGAAGAAACTTTGAAGCACCTTAGAACTTAGGATATAAAGTTTCTTGGCTAGGCAGGAAGTCCTACCTCTCCATGTCTGAATTTGCACTGAAATGTGAAGCCAGAGTTTGAGATTAAGGGAGGGCATGTGGAACCTAGAACTTCAGGACATGACTATCCAGAACCCAGATTTGGACGAGGCTGTAGGAGGCCAGATGTCAGGGCAGAGAGAGTCCAGAACAGAGAGAATGGGAAATGTTCAGAGGCTGATAAAAGAAATTGTCAGAAGCCCTGGGATTTGAGCAGAGAGAATGTCAGGCCTGGGAGAAGAGAATGAGAGAGGGAGGAGAGCACTTAGGCTAAGGGATATCAGAGGTGAGAAAAAGAACAAAAGGTCAGTACATTTGTGTCCTCAGCACCTCCAGGTGCCATAGCTGAAGGGTTCTGAGAACACAAAACATTTTTCTGGAAGGGGCCTTAGAATGGAAAGTCTAATAAATGACAAGGATTTACATTAAGATATATTCTTAGTGACCAACATTTTGGTCACTAAAGACATCTAGTTAATCTCTAAAAAAGAGAAATATTTTTCTATCACAATAATTTAATGTATAATAGCCCAGTGATGATGCCTTCAGAAAAATTTCTCACAGTCTCTACCCCACAGCCACAAGGGTATGGAGAAAGAACTGTCGGCTTTTCGCTAGCCAGAAAGACTCACAAAACCCCAAACTTGTGCACACCAAAACAAATGCTAGTACATGCACTTCCTTCTTTGGTTAAGACTGCTTTTAATCTTACTCAATGGTAATGACTATAGCATATTTTTGTTCCCATAAACAAGTTGTTAAATTCTGATAAGTCATAAGGGAGAAGACTTATGTTTTAAAATCATTTCAATAACATATGCATTGAAATACTAATCTAAGAAATTGAAAACTGAAAAAAGCCTCAGATATCAGAGGAGGGTGTGGCTTAGAATGAACAATGTCAGACTTCCTAAGATCCTTACAATACTGAATGTCTGGGTTTCCAGAAAGAAGTTAAAGATGGCAGAGGGCTTAGAATACAGAATTTCCTTGCTAGGAGTCTTGCTTCTGAAGGTCCCAATTTGGAGTGGAAAGTCAAGCTGAAATATGAGATTGGGTAAGACATGTATGGGCAGGCAGGTGGCACAGTGGATAGAGTGTGGGGCCTGGAGTTGGGAAGAATTATCTTCCTGAGTTCAAATCTGGCCTCAAACACTCCCCTGGGCAAGCCACTTAACCCTGTTTGCCTCATTTTCCTCATCTATCAATTGAAGTGGAGAAGGACATGGCAAACTGTTCCAGTATCTCTGCTAAGAAAAACCAAATGGGGTCACTGAGAGTCATAAACAACTGAAACCAGTTGAGAACAACAAGAGACCTGTATAACCCAGATCTTGCTAAGCTTGAAGTAAATTTCAAATCAAAAATCATGAGTTGGATGAGACTGGAGAAGTGGGGATGTCAGTGCTGAGAGACTAGAGAAGGCAGCAGGAGCTGAAAATGGAAATTGTCAGAAGCAGGGGGAGTTTAGGACCAAGGATGACATTTCACTTTAATAATGATCCAATAAATATAAAAAGTAGGGGGGATCCTCATTGAAGTCATGGGAAGGTTCAGCCTTAGAACCAAGTTATCAGACCCGGGAAGGTTAACCAATCCATTTTTTAAAAAGCTTGTAGAGCATAGCAGCGTGTTTCTTTAGTTCCAGAAATGTCTTCTCTTAGAAAGTCTTTAAAACAAAGAATATCTACACTCCCAGGTATCAGGGAAGGGCAATTCTGGAGATGTCTGAGAGCTTAAAATATAGAATTTCCCAGCTAAGTGCAAGTCTCTCCTCTGAAAGTCCAAGTTCCTAGTGGAAAGTAGATTCAGGAAGCTAGATCAGGGAGAATATATGGAACTGAGAAAGTCTGAACTGGAATGACATTTCCAATCCAGAATCCCGAGTTGGATGAAGCTACAGATGCTGAAATGTCAGTGTTGGCAGGGCCTAGGACAGACAGAGTGAAATAAGTTCAGGGGTTGAGAATGGAAATTGACAGAAGCAGTGGGATTTTAGCTCACCAAATGGGGGGTTTGGAGAAGAGCCATGGGGAAGAGAATGAGATAGGTCAGAAAGCACTGAGGTGAAATCATAACAGATTAAAGAATTCCATCACAACACACAAAGGTCAGATTTGAGAGGGTCTGAAAAACCAAGATATTGTATAGGTTGGTGGTGTCTGAGGTCAGAAATCATCTGCTCTGAAGGTGTCATAGAATGGAAAATCTCATAAATGGCAGGAATTTATTTTTACATGTACACGAATATAAGGCCTGGACCCTGGCCATTCAAACACGATTTTACATATCAGATCAATGGGTTCGTCCAGTTTATTTATATTACACATTGGCGATGCTTTCTTTTTAATCCCTGCTCTATAAACACACTGTAGGAAGGGCATAGTGAGAGAACTCTCTCTTGTTTGCCTAAGCAAAAGAGTCCCCAGTCACCCCCCAAACCTATACACTGAAACAAATGTAATTCCCGGCAGTTACTTCTTTCGTAAAAACTGTTATGGATATGGTTATTAATTACATTGAATATAGAATGTAGAATATTTGTGAGCAAGATTTTACATTAAGTTGGACAAGATTTTATAACTCTAAGACATGAAAAAGACAAGACATTTCAAATTCAGGCCATCTTTTAGACTCATGTCCATTGTATTGATAATCCAATTAATAAAAAATAAAAGAACCAACTTTGCGAACCAATGCCAGGGTGAGACCTTAAAACCAAAACGTTTAGTTCTTGGTTGGAGCAGGCCTGGAGCTGAGAATACAGAATTTCCAAGCTAGAGGATAATTCTTGCCCTTGAATGTCTAGATTTGGGGTGAAGAGCTTTGAGAGTCTATGAGATATGGGATGGCTCATATCACATAGAAAGTATAAACTTGAAGGAAATTTGGAATTCAGGAGCATGAGCTGGATGAGGCTGTAGAATCTGCAAGGCCAGAATTGTGAAGCTAAGAGAAGAGAAAGAGGAACATGTACGGGGGCTGGGAATGGACATTTTCAGCAAAAGGAAGATTTGAGCACTCAGTGTCAAGCCTGGGAATTGCCATGGAGATGAAAATGCAAGAGCTAACAGTGCCCAGAGAAAGAAGGATATAAGAAAAAGAGGCCTTAGTGCAGAGAAGGTCAGATCTTACCATGCATTCCCAACTACAGTATGCTTTAGGTGGGAGGGTTCAGAAAAGAGAAATCATCTGTTGGGGCAGGAGCCTTAGAGTGGGAAACCTCAGAAATGGCAAGGATTTCTTTTCAGGTAGACAGAGATACATACATATACCGAGTGGGCCCGGAAATTTCCTAATTTAGAACAAATCTTAAAAATAAGTAAATTTCTCATAAAAGATGCATTAGTTATTCAGATTTAAGTAATAAGTTACAGTAGTGATGCTTAATTTTTGATACCCCCTCAACCACAGCTCCAAAAAAATAAGCTGATAGTACCACTTATTTTTGACTAGCTTCTCAAAAAAATAAAAAATTTCAAAACCTGTACCCCTAAACAAATACAATTCCATTCAGGTGCTAAAGCAATACAATTCCATACAGGTTCTTCTTTAGTGAAAATTGAAATACATATTACTATCTATGATCATGAATAAAAGGAATTTTTCACCAAATTAAAAAAAAAAAAGGTGTTAGGTTTTGAAGGATTTGAAGGGACTTGCTTTTTTTTAAATTTTAGCATATCTGTAAAAACCACATTGCCTCGCAGTAACTATCCAAAAAAGAAAACAAAACAAAACCAACTTTGAGGTCTATCCAAATGGGTCCTTTCCCATAGGTCCCTATCCTTGGAGACGCCTCAGACATCAAAAGTATAGTTTCACAGTACCACTGATCTACTTACTAGATCTGTGGAGACAGAACTATAAGACAGACTTAATCTAAAGCAATACCTTGTCAAATAAGGTGTTTACCTTACTAGCATAAACTTTTCTGTTAAAGAAACCAAAACCAAAACCAACCCTAAAGATCATGGGAGGGGATGGCCAAAAATTTCAGGTCTCAGAAAATCTATGGAATAGTGAATGTGTGTGTTTCCAAGGTACCTTTTGAGGACTTACTTTGGAGGTGGGCAAGAACTTAGAACACAGAACTTCCTGGCTAAGAGAGATGAAATTCACTTCAGAATGTCCCAATTTGGAATGGAAAGTGAAACTAGAATTTTAGATCAGGAATGGCTTCTAGAATTAAGAATGTCGGGATTTGAAAAACCAAGAATCCTGAGCTGCAAATGATTGCAGAAAGTGGAATATCAGTGTGAAAAGTGTCCAGAAAAAAGAGAGGGCAGATATTCAGAGGTTGAGAGTGGAAATTTACAGACCCACTTTAGAAAGAAGGCTTTAGAATATCATGAAAAGCAAGAATTTATTTTCATTGATATTCTAACTGCATCAAAATATTAACCACTTCTATTTAATTTAAAAAATCAGAAGAAAAGAGAATTTTTTTTCTGAGAGGAATAATTTATCTCAGTTTGTTATATATTAGCCTAGTTGTGAAACTTTCAAAAAAATCTTAACATCTTCAATGTCAGCCAAAAGTATGGTGAAAGTTTTATTTTGTGGCTGCTAAAATAATTCCCCGCATTGTTATAAAACATCCTATGAGATCCAATGCAATGCCAGGTGGTTCATTCCATGGGAAAAGCTGGATGCCCTTTACTATTAATGATAATCAAAATAAATACTTTTTAACAAAATTAGGTTGTTCCACCAGGAATATTTAAATGGGAAATCATTAGAACTTACTTTCAAAGTCTCAGGGATTCAGAGTTTACATTCATTGTAACAATATCCAAATAAATAAAATATTGAAAGTCTTCATGAAGGCTTTTTCAATAGCCCAGGCAGGAGATGATGATGTATTGCACCACCTTGTGACAGTATCAGAGAAGAGAAAGGGGAACATTTAAGAGATGTTGCAAAGGTGAATTCAACAGGCCTTGGCAACAGAATGAATATGGGGAAAGGTCGTAATGGCTTGAGGATGGCACTTAGGTTGAGACGTTCATGGACTGTGATGATGGTGTTATCCTTAGTAATATGGAACTTATGAAGGGGAGTAGTTTAATGAGGAACTTAATAAATTATGTTTTTGACACTTTCTTTTAAGATGTGTACTGTATGTCCTATCTGAAATGTTTGATAATCAATTGGAGATGTGAAGTTGTAGGTCAGCAGAGAGTTTAGGGAAGGACAGGTAGACCAGGAATCATCATCATGGAGATTGTAAACAAAACCATGAGATCTGACGGGGTCACCAAGTGAAGTAGTACAAAGGGTAAAAAGAAGAGGACCCTAAACAGAACCCTTTGGGACTTCTACAATTAAAGAGTGGGATCTGGAGGAGAAATGAGCAAGGAAGATCAAGAAAAAGTCATCAGATGGGTAGGGGGAATACCATGAGAGAGTCGTGTCCCAAAATCCTCAAGAAGAGAGAATCAAGAAAAGAGGGTAATCAATAGTGTTAAAGGCTTCAAGGAGGTTAAAAAGGATGAAGACTGAGAAAAGGCCATTGGATGTGGTCCATATGAGATCATTAGTAACTTTGCAGAGACTGAGAAGAGTGCCTAGGACATATACTGTGCTTCCTATATTTTGAATGAAGAGATAGATGAATGAATGTGTAGTGCTGACTGTAAATGAAGCCTGAAAATAAAGACCTTTATGGGAATGTTTATGCAGGTTCATTAGCACCTTGAAAGTTATGATGATTACTTGGTGCACAGGAAAATGTAAGGATTCAATCCTAATTTTTTTTAATAAATCTGTTTGCAACCCCTGAAAAAAAAGAAAGTCTTGATGATCAGAGCAGGGTCCAGCCTTAGAAGAAAATGTCTCCTGACTGGGAAACTTGACACCACTGAAAATTCTCAAATTCGTCCAGGCACCTTTCAAGGGGAACATTGGAAGTGGCCAAGACTGTAGCATCCAGAATTTCTAGCTGGGGGTAATTCCCCCCTTTGAGCATCCTAATTTGAAGTGCAAAGTGCAGCTGGAATATCAGGTGAAGAGGGCCTTTATAACCAAGAATATCTGACCTTGAAAGAAGTTTGGAATCCAGAATCCTAAACAGAAAAAGTTGTAGGAGCTGGAATGTGAGTTCGGGGGGCCAGGGATTAGAACAGAGAAAGTGAGAGGTGTTTCAGGAGCTGTGAATGGAAGCTTAGAAGCAGGAGGATTTCACTACACAGAAGGTTAGGCCTGGGTCTATAGCCACAGAAATGAGGAGAGGGTCAGTAGAGCACTTAGAAGACGGGATGTCAGAGGGAAGAGAGCTCTTAGAGCCCAAAATGTCATATCCTTGGATGTCCTAGAAGCCAGCATAACTTATAAATAGCAGAGCTTTGAGAACATAACTCATCTACTCTAGGAGGGGTCTCTAGACTAGAATATTGGCCAGTGCTAAGAAATTTTTTTAATACAAAGAAAATAAATTTTTCATAGTCCAACTAGGTCTTGCTACAGTGGATAGACTGCTGGGCCTGGAGCCAGGAAGACTCATCTTTGTGAATTAAAATCTGGTCTCAGACACTTACTACCTGTGTGACCCTGAGCAAGTCACGTAATGCTGCCTCAGTTTCCTCATCTGTAAAATAAGCTGGAGTAGGAGATGGCAAACCACTACTGTATCTTTGTCAAGAAAACCCCAGATGGGATCACAAAGAGTCACTTGGCTATAGAATGTACCATGTCAGTGTTGAGAGTAACTAGATCAAACAGTGGGAGATGTTTAATGGCTTAGAATGGAAATTGTCTGAAGGAAGAGATGTAGCACACAGAAGAATGCCAGGCCTGGCAGTTGTCCTGGAGGAGATGAGAATAAGAAAGGTAGGAGATTACTTAGACAAAGGCATATCAGAGAGAAGGCAGGCCTTCAAACTCAAAGGGGTAAACCTGGAATGTCCTACAAACTTCCATAGGCCAGTGCAGGAAGGGCTCTGAAAAGATAAATCCTCAGTTCTGGAAGGGACCTTCCATTAGGAACCATCTTAAATGGAACAGATTTATTTTCATATATATTCTTAGTGCGTCAAAGTATCGACCAGTTCTATGTAAATAAAAAAGCAATAATCTATATTGATTCTATATACATTCCTGAAGCCTAGAGAGAAAACTCAGCTTTCCAACCACTAAGCCAAAAGGATATTGTAATAGTATTATTTTTTAGTTATTAACCCAAAATACTTTAAAACCCTGTAACAGGAGCACACATGCATATACAATTCTGTCCATTGCTTTCCTTGGTAAAGACTGCTATTGACATGTAACACAGGAGGTCAGCTCGAGGCATACTGACACTGGATTCAGCCAGACCAAAAGAAGATAATGGAGGCACAAATAAGGGGTTTCTATTTTATTCTGGCTGAGGCAGGTGGAGACAAGACATAAAAACATCCAGCAATGTAGGGGCAAGGAGTGGGGACATCCACATTTGCTCACCAGCACTATACATCTCTGTGTATGTGTGTGTATATTTATAGCTATAGATATAGATAGATAAATAGATAGATAGAGAGGAAATCACAAAGAAGTCAGCATGTCAATAATAAGCTCTTAAGTTTGCATTATCTTTGGTTACATAATGATTTGTCAGCACACTGCAAGCACAGTGTTGAGTATTCCTGGGCCATGAATCTTGGCTCCCCTGATCCATGCCACCTTACATGACATTACTAGTAATAATAATTCATTACATATTTGATGATAATGATTCTAGAGTATTTTCTCTGCCAAAACCCAGGTGTTACATTTCTACTCATAAGGGATTTGACTTGTGTTTCAAAATCATTATATCAATACAACCTGTGAGCATCGAATTAATAATATGATTTTTTGACATGAACCTCAGGGAAGCTAGTTGGACGAGTGAACAGAGCACCCGCCCTGGCTCATGGCACATAGGAAGTATGAAGCTGAAAAAATCTGGATCATCAGCTGAATGAGATTGTCGAATCTGCATGGCCAGAAATGTGAGGCCTGGAGAAGAAAGAGGAGGAGTTGTATGGAGTCTGGCAAAGGACATTTTCAGAAACAGGAGGGTTTGAGCACACAGAGTATCAGGCCTGGGAGTTGCCATGGAGATGAAAATGGGAGAGCTAGCTGTGGCCATAGAAGAGCAGATCTGAGAACAAGGAGAGTGCTTAGTGCAGAATCGCCAGATCTTGCAGATTACTCCAAATCACTATATGCTATAGGGGGGAGGACTGAGAGAAAAAGGATCATCTCCTGGGGGAAGGAGCCTTAGAGTGGAAAACCTCAGAAAAGAAAAAGATTTATTTATTCACATGCACACATTGTGTAGGCCCAAACAGTGCTCATTTACAATGCATTTTTAAAAGTACATTGATTTTTCCCATAAGATCAGTCATTTATTCCAAATTAATTTATAATATGCAGTGCTGATGCTTATTTTTCTTTAACATCCTGAACCACAGCCCCAAAAGGATGGGATAGTATTATCTTTTTTTAGCTAGCCTCTCAAAACAATAATAATAATAATAATATAAAAAGTATAAAAAATAATAATAATGATAAACCTACAACCCTAAACAAATATGATTCCATACAGGTTCTTCGTTAGTGAAAGAACAAATATGTGTTTCTATTAATGATAACGAATATAGAGAATTTTTCACTAAATTTCAAAAAATGGCATGAAGTTTTGAAGAGTTTGAAGGGAATTGTTTATTGTTTTGATTGTAGCGAATCTGTAAAACACATCTATCTTATACTAACCACCCAGAAATCACCCAGAGAAAAACAAAACCATTCTTATACCTCATAGGACCGGATAGCCTTAATCACAAATTTCAGGTCTCAGAAAGTCCTTAGATCACTGACTGTGTGGACTTCCAGGTATCTTTTGAGTACTTATTTTGGAGGTGACCAAGAGCTTAGAACACAGAACTTCCTGGCTAAGAGCTAAGATTCACTTTTAAATGTCCCAATTTGGAATAGAAAATGAAAATAGAATTTTAGATCAGGGATGGATCCTAGAACAGAGAATGCCTGGGCTTGAAGGACCCAGAATCCTAAGCTGGAAGGGACTGCAGAAGCTAGAATGTCAATGTGAAGAGTGTACAGAACAGAGAGAGGGCAGATGTTCAGAGCCTTAGGATGGAAATTTACAGACCCAGAGGGATTTGAGGCCACAGAATGCCAGGTCTGATAGTAGCCCTGGAGAAGAGAGAGAAGGAGTTAGGAGAGCACTTAGAAGCAGGGGTATCAGAGTAGACAAAGCAATGTGAAGAGAAAAGATCAGACCTGGTGTTTCCTAAAAACTGCCGTAGCCCATTGGTGGAGAGCTTAGAGAACATAGATCATCTACTCTGGAAGGGGTTTTAGAATGAAAAAATATTGTGAAAAGAAAGGATTTATTTTCAGCTCATTTATTTTCATTTATCTTTTCATTGAGCTAAAATATTGCTCAGATCAAGAGAATTTTTAAAAATAAGAAGAAAGGAAAGGAGATTTTTACTTTCAGATGACTAATTCATTACAATTTATTATAGATTAGCCCATGGTGAAGCTTAAAAAAGCTGACATCCTCAACCACTCAGTCAAAAGTATGATGAAATTATTATTTGTTTCTTGGCTACCAAAAAAATCCCCCATTTCTAAAAAACAAAACTACAAAACAAAACAAAAACTTCCCACGGGACAGAATGCAATTGGAATTACTATTCATTACAATCAATATAAGGACTTTTTCACAAAATTAGGTTGTTCCTAATGGAGAATTTAAATGAGACATCCCTGATACTTCCAAAGCATCAGGGCTTCAGGGTATACATTCATCTTCATAATATCCAAAGAAATAAAACATTGAGAAAGGGAGTCTTAACGATCAGAGCAGGGTCCAGGCTTAGAAGTAAATGTCTCTCAACTGGAAGATTTACACTAATGAAAATTGTCTAATTTTTCCATGCACCTTTCAAGGGGAATATTGGAAGTGGCCAACAGCTTCACATTCAGAATTTCTACGCATGGTAATTACTGTTCTTAAATGTCAAAATTTGAAGGGGAAGGTGCTGCTGGAACATTAGATCACGGAGGGCACTTAGAAAAAACATTGTCTGAACTTGAAGCAAGCTTGCAATCTAGAATCCTGAATGGAAGGGGTATAGGAGCTGGAATGTCAGTATTTTCAGGGATAAGAACGGAGAAAGCGATAAATGTTTCAGAGGCTGAGAATGGACCTTGTCAGAATCAGGAGGGTCTTAGTCCACAGAATGTGAGCCTTGCAAGTAGCCATGGACAAGAGAATGAGAAAGGGAGGAGAACACTTAGCAGAAGGGCTGTCAGATCCAGGAGATGTCTTCCAACAGCAAAGGTCACCCTAAGTGACAACCTGGTAAAGTTCTGAGAACAAAAATCATCTCTGCTGGAAGGGCCCTCAGAATGAAAAATATCACCAATGGAAGGATGTATTTTCATTTCTCTTCCTAGTGGACCCTTATATTGGTCATTGCTAAATAATTTTAAAGAATTAGAAGGTGGATTTTCCCCCAAGAGATCAATGTTTTATTCCTATTATGCTTAAAAAAATTTCTCACATCCAAAATCAGACAGACAAAAATGTATGGGGTAAATACTAGGGTCTTTTTTGGCCAGTTATTAAAACCTGACCTAACCCCAAAAAACCCGTACAATGCCAAAACTACAATTCCATGATCTTTGTCTTTGGTAAAAACTGCTATCGCTACTAGTAAAAATGTTCTTACCTACTTAGGATTTATCAAATGGAGAAGATTTATGTTTGGAAATCAGTATATCAAGAAAGGTCAAGAGGACTGTTAAAATTAACCAATTAAAAATTAAGCTAGAGAAAAAAAAACAATCCCAAAACCTGTTAGAGATCTTAGAAGGATGTTCCTTTAGACAGTCCAATATCCTCTCTGTGAAGGTCCTTCAAACACTGAACATCTGGGCTTCCAGCTCCCATTGACAGAGACAAGATGGAGATGGATGATAATGTAGACTACAGAGTATCCCAGATTGGCAGTTAGTCCCACCTGTGAGTGACATAATTTTGGTGAGAATGTGAAGCCAGAATCCTTGAGCAGGTAAATGAGTCAGATCCTAGAATATCTGAACTTGATAGAAATTTCTCATCTAGAACCTGAGCTGGATGAGGCTGAAGAAGGAGAAATGTCAGTATTGAGAGAAGTAGAGAGAGAGAATGGGAGGTGTTTAGAGGTTGATAAAGGAAACTATTTAGAAGCTGTGGGGTTTTAGTGCCTAGGAAAACTGGCCTGGGAGTAGCCATGGAGAAGAGAAAGAGAGATTTTGGAGAGTATTTAGAAAAAGAGCTATGAGAGGCAGCTAGGTGGCAAAGTCAATAGAACACCGTCCCTGGAGTCAAGAGGACCTGAGTTCAAATACATCCTCAGACAGGTGACACACTTACTAGCCCTGTGACTTTGGGCAAGTTACTTAACCCCAATTGCCCTCCAAAAAGGAAGGCAAAAACCAAAAAGAGCTATCAGCTGAAAGAGAGAACACCAAAGGGGAGGCCTGTAGTGTCCTCATCATTTCCATGTGCCAAAGATGGGAGGACTCTGAGAATATAAATCTTCTCTTCATAAATGACCTTAGAATGGAGAAGATAATTCATTGCAAGGATTTGTTTCAACAGATATTCTTAGTGAGCAGTTCTTGGTAAATTAATAGATAGGAAGTTAGGTTTTTTATGATATCAGTCATTTTCTCAAAGTTCACTTATATTACACATTGGTGAAGCTTTAAAAAATCTGACATGCCTAACCAAATAGGTGTAAGTGTTTGATATTTTTTTCCTAGCTAAAACTAAAATCCCAAACCCCAAATACCAGCATCACAAAACAAATGCGATTCCCTGCAGTTCCTTTTTAACTAATTACTGTTATTGATTTTAGTATAAATGGTAATATAGAGTATTTTCGGCAAAAAAATTACAAAAAGGTTTTTGTTCTTAGGATTTATAGAAGATAGAAATTAATCTTCAACATTATTTTATTTTTAAATCTTTGTGCATTGTGATCATAAATGAATTTTAAAAAATTAAGAAAACCAAACTTTATATATGCCCAAAGGCTTTTCTTAGGTCCTAAAATGTCCTGTCTTGGAAGCAACAAGTTGGTAGAATATTTTAGTATAGTTCTTTTTATGTATATTTAGTTAGTTTTACTTTTCAACAGTCACTTCTAGAAGATTGATTGCTAAACTTTCTCCCCTTCTTTTCCTCCCCCTCCCAAAGGCACCATGCAGTCTGGTATAGGCTATACATGTACAATCATATTAAACATATTTCTACATTAGTCATGTTGTGAAGAAGAAGAAGTAGAACCAAAGGGAAAAACCCCACGAAAAAAGAAAGAAAAAAAGGAGAGAAAATAGGATGCTTCGATCTACATTCAGACTCCATAGTTCTTTCTCTGGATCTGGTAAGGCAGGTATTATTTGATATCCCTGTTAATGATCATCACAGTGGAGTATATTGGGGGAAAAGAGTAGATGTTAAGAACTTGCAATCAAAAGGAAGAATATGTGTGCTTTGAAGTTATTAAAATGATAAGGCAGAAGGGAAGTGTATTAAAATTAAGGAATTGAACAATTTAAAGGAATAAAAGGACCATCATATATGTTAGGAAACTGTGACCTTAGAACCTCACACTTCTGGCCTTCAAGATGACATCTGGGGCAGAATATTGGAGGTGTCAGTGAATCTTGAATAAAGCCTTTCCTTGTTATGAGGAAAGTCACAGTCTGAATGTCAGAACCTGGATAGGATAGAGAAGCCAGAATATCAGATCTGGGAGGACACTTAGAACCCAGAATTTGTGAGCTTAAATCAGAACAAAGAGAGCCCTTAGTACAGAAAAGAACAGAACTTGGAGTGTCCCAAAAATCATAATATGGGATCGCTGCAAGTGTTCTAAGGAATCTTAACCATCTGCTCTAGAAGGGATGTTTGAATGGAAAATATCATAAATGATAAGGATTTGTTTTCACATATAATATATATATGAATAAGTGTGTATATATCGATCTATCTATCTATATATAGAAATATATGTATGTATACATGCAGAGAGAGAAACAAAATATCCAGTTAATATTCTAGTTAAGACATAAAGAAAACAAGAGAACTTAGTCTGTTTGTCTGATATCAATCATGTATTCCAATTAAATTTTTATTATTTCGTGATGAGTCTGAAAAACAAATGTCAGATACCACACCACAAAAGCAAATAGGTATGGTCAAAATATTTACTATGCTATGACTAGTTTAATGAAAAGTAAACCCTAAATCCCCAAATATTAGCACCTGAAAAGAAATGTAATTTCATGCATTCCTTCTTTGGTGAAGACTGCTATTGATATTACTTTTAATAATAATGAATATAGAGTCTTTTTAGCCAAAGAATCAAGGTGTTACATGAAGAAGCTTTTAAAATACATGACTTATGGTTGAAAATCGCTATGTCCCAAATACAATTATGCATTTCAAAATAATACAATCAGGGGCAGCTAGGTAGCACAGTGAATCAAGCACAGGCCCTGGAGTAAGGAGGACCTGAGTTCAAATATAACCTCCAGCACTTAACATTTATTTGCTGTGTGACCTTGGTCAAGTCATTTAACCCCAATTGCCCTGCCGTTCCCCCTCCAAAAGGACAAGCATAAAACATAATAATAAAAAGGAAATTGCAGTATTTTTGGACAAAAATGGACTGAGGGGTCCTGAGGCGGAGGCTGCGAGGAGCCCAGAGGTCCAGAGGTGGTGGCTGCTCGTTCCGCCGCCCGGGACGCTGCGGTCCCTGCGGCTCTCCCGGGCGGCGGATGGTGGGAACCAGGACTCTGCTCTCCGGATTTCCATTCACTGCCCAGTGTGGGGAGTCCAAGTCCTAGGAAGGCCAACATCAGGAGATTGACAGCTGTTGATGTTCTCCAGGCCTGGAGACCCTTTGGAGAGGCCACATCTGTACCCCAGTTTGAGGAGAGCCTTCAGACTCAGCTACCCTTCCTGCAGGGCAAGCCCAGCCTTGATTATTTCCCTGCCTATGGCTGGCTCTTAGTCACCAAGGAAGCCAGTGCCCTCCCAAAAGTGGAGGGTGCTAAAGGCTGCTTAGTGAAGCCTGCTGTGGGCTGGTCTGCAGATGCCACCTTGACTTATTAGTTGCAGCAGAAGTGGGGAGACAGGCCTCAGCATGTGGAACAGACCACCCTGAGGGATCTGAGGCTGAACACCCCCCACTCTGCCCAGCTGCTGAGGAGAGGGTGCCAGCCCATCTTGATGGCACCCTCCCCTGTCCACGCCAGCAATACACAGAGACACCCAGGACCAGGGAAACCCAGCTCCAGTCAGAAAAAAATAGCCTCTGCAGCCAGTCCTTACTGGGTAACCTTCAGGGTGGCATGGCTGGGTCTTTCTTGTCTGGAGAGCTGGAGGAGCAGGTGCTGGGGCAGGCCCTGCCATTCTGGCCATCACTATCATCATAAGTGACATTCAGGGCCCTGGAACTGGGCATATCCAGGCCTTCCCTGTGACCTAGAACAAGCAGAGAAGAGGCCTGACTGCCCCTTCATCTGTAGAGTTCCCAGTCCCCATCAGACTGGCTCCAGCTGGATTGTCTCCCTGGTCCCAACTTGTGCTGACCTAGAGCTCCTCCTTAGCCCCTTCTTGAAACTCCATCTGGTCATTTGCCTTCTACCCAGGGTCAAGCTGAGGTGGGTTCCCAGTATCTGGGCTTCAGATCCAGAGGGTCACTTCCCTCCCTGCCTCTCTGTAAGACCCAGGAGCATACAAAAAGCTGCCCCCCTAAAGCTTCCCAGTGCTTCCTCCCTCTTTGGTGTGTGAATCCCAGAGTTTCCAGCTGAGGCCTTCAGAGTGTCAGGTGGGGAAGTTTTCTTTAGCAGTGACCCAGATGCCCCTGTCATCTCCCCTTCTCTCCTTGTTTTCTATGGTGGGAAAGGCCTCAGTTTGAAGGGGCCTTGACCACCATAGGTCCCTAGGCACTGCTGCTCATTGGACCTGTTTATGGAAGATGCCTATCTTATGAGACTCAAAAGAAATGTGTTTGAGGAAAGGAAGAAGGCTGTGGCTGGAATCTGGGTGGGGCAGAGGTAGAAGCTAGTTGAGGCCTAGAAGTGAAAGTTGGGCCATTGCCCTGGTGTTTCTCAGTTGCAAGATTTTGTTTTCTGACTGGGGTCCAACAAGCAGGAGTGGAATAGGATGGATTCCAGGGCTCTGTCACCTACCAGGAAGGAAAGAGCAAAGGAAGGGGCTGGGGGGGAGAGCTGTTGACAGTGACATGATCCTGAGATGAATCCCCAGCAGCTGAGAGGCCAGACACCTTCCCATCTCTCCCTTGCCTTCCTTTCTGTGTTTTATTATAGGCTGACACAAGAAAAGTCACATAAAGCATGGTGGTCCTCAGAAAGATCCATCAGCCTCTGTCCCATGGACTCATGAGGCTCTTTGATTTGACCTAAGCTGAGTCAGGCTTTTAGGGAAGCTTTAGGTGGGATGCTTGATCCTGAAAGTGGTGCATTATCCGGGACACAGAGGCAAAGCTGGCATGGATGGCAACAGAAACCTTCCTATCTGCTGTCCCAAATTAGGATTGACTGCCTCCCAGCAGGCCTGCAGTGTCCTTGTCAAGAACATGCCCATGGCATATTGGGTCATGGTGTTGTTTAGAATGTGTGGTCCTTGATTGCTTTCCAAAGCTGAGTCTTTGGTTCTGCCCTTCCTGATTGTGTGTGTGATGGATTTTGTAGTGGGTGGACAAGTGTTGTCTGCCTGTATCCAGAGGTCCACATGGGAGCTTGGAGGCCCTGCCTCTGGACACTGGCTCTCCTGGACGAGGAATTGACACTGTATATATGAATACCTTGTCTGTAATGATCTGGTTTGTTCATACAGATCTGTATGTGTGGTCGAATGCAGGGATTAGTTCTCCCTTTTTTCCCCAAGCCCCAGGATATATCCCAATGTCCACATGTCTTGACTGCTTTGTAAATGCCAATGTATTTTAGAGGCAGCTGGCTGTCCCAGTGGATAGAGTACCAGACTTGGATTCAGAGAGACCTGCCTCAGACATTCAGCAACTGTATGTCCTAGGACAAGTCTCTTGGGCTTTCTCCCCTCTGCTTGCCCATCTGTTACTTGGACAGAAGGCTAGCACCCTCCTCATAGGGTCAAATGCCATACCATATGTATATTGCTTTGCATACCTTAGACTGCTGTATAAATGCTTGCTACCATTGTTATCTTAAAAAAAAAAAAAT